>DXKC01015912.1:0-18896 GCA_031170775.1 Cymbopogon citratus
AGGCCAGTCTCAATGGGGGTTTCAAATGGGTGTCATGCACATTTAATAGGTTGACACATCAGCAAAAATAGAATCTGTGCATGAAATGGGTAGGAGAGAGAATAGAATCGTTTCACCACGGTGAAACGCTTCAGCGCCGTTTCCAAGACATCGGTAACGCGGTGAAACCCCCGCTGAGGCCGATGGAGTTTCATCCGCAGATCCCGTGCGCAGGCAGCCGCCGACCCGAGCTCGGAGGTCTCCAGTTTCGCGCGCGCGATCCTTCCGCGCCTCCGCCTTCTTCCCGCCTCGTCCTCCCGCCTCGTTCCCCTCTTCTACTTCTTGCCCGCGCTCCCATCCAGCATCCCCCTCCATCCACCGCACCTAGGGTGACGGCCTCAGTTTCAGTAGCCATGGATCCGCCGGCGAGTGATGAATCAGGGCGGCGCGGCTCCGGCAGAGGAGGCAAACCGCGCGGCGGGAGGCAGCTGGGTCTCAAGAGACCGGCGGCGAGTGCTCCATCACGGCATCCTTCCCTTACCGCGCCAAATCCGACCCCGGCATCGACGAATGATGCATCGATTCCTTCCTCTGGTGCGCCAAATCCGACCCCTATTGGTGCTGAGTCTTCTTCCCCTACTCCCCCGATGATGAGCATGCCCACACGGCCGCCGCAAGGTGGAGGGTGGGGCGCCATGGCCCCCAATTTGGCATTCTGTCATGGAGAGCAACATGGCTTAAATTCATGGTAAGAACGGCTATCTACTTCTTCTGGTACTGGAATTTGTGTGTTGGTTTGATTAGGTTTTTTGACATACTGTTAGGTTGATTAGGTTCCTGATTAGGTTCATTAGGTTTGATTATTTTCTGATTTGGTTTGATTATTTGCTGATTCATTAGGTTTGATTAGGTTCCTGATTGGTTCACATGGTGCTGATGCATAATGACACCTATGAACCAATCAGTAAAGATATACATATGCTGATGTTCGTAACAAATTGCAACATTATAGTTCTCTGAAATTAAATAAATGTAATCTGCTTCTGTGACCTGTTGGACTGAGGTTAAGTTCAGTTTGTTAATCCTATCATGCAAATTGTTACTAGTTTGAGTTACTAGTTTCAGTTTTAACCTGCTAAGGTTAATATTTACTTAAAAAGATACTACAAGCGACATTTGGATGTCATGCTGGGTCATGTTTAACTGCTTTGACGTTTATGCAGGATGAAAGAAAGGTTCAAGGCAATCTGAAACGTTGGATGAAGGCAATCTGATCCTGCAGTATGCAAGGCTGAAGTCTATTTGAACTTTTTTATCTACCATATCTATGTATGTTAATCTGGTCTAGTATACCAGATTTCTGTCACTTTCGTGGTCGTCAGTATGCACCAAGCACAGAGTTGGTTCCAGTTATCGTCAGTTATATATGTATCTATGCTGTTGGTGAATCTGAGTTATCTGCTATTCGTGAGTTATATGATATATAACCGGTGAATCTGTCACTTTAATGGTCGTCAGTTTTTTGCCGTATGCAGTTTTTTCTGGGTGAATCTGCTATTCTTGCCCTATGCAGTTTTTTGCCGATGAATCTGCTATTCGTGAGTTTCTTGCTGGTGAATCTGTATGTGCATGGCTACAAAAGTACCTGGTGCATATGATCCGGATGGTAACAAGCAACCGGATGAGATTAATTGCTTTATTTTGTTTTGGAAACCGTGTAAATGAAATGCTCCATTGTGAAGGGTAGTTTCATTCATTGTTTTATCTTGCTATACATTATGTGGCATATTGGAAACAGTGTAGCGAAATCCATCATTGAGACTGGCCTTACGGGGAAAAAATCACGGAAAAAAAAACACCGACGCTATCATCGTGAAAAAGAAAACACTGCCGTCTCCATGGACGGTTGCCTCCTCCAAATCCCGCCGGTCTCCTCAGATCAGGGCGGGCGATCGGCGGTGCGGAGCCTCACGATGACCGCGTCGATCGCGGCACGGAGACCTGCGGCGATGGCGCCGTTGCTGCGCGCGAGCCCACACCACGCCTATCTATATATCGGCGGCGGCCAGCCGGAACAGATAGATCTCGGCCATCGCCTTCTTCTTATGCTCGCTCGACGTGTACTGCTGCTGCTCGTCTTGACCGCGGAGCCTCCACGCCGGCCACCCGACGACCGTGCTGGTCCGTCCGGCCACCGTCGCCGCCGACCCCACCAAGGCCAGCCTCCTCGAGGCGTTCAAGTCCAGAGGGGCAGACCTTGTCTGGGTACGTGTACGTGACAATACATGATGATGGGCGCGCGGCATTATGGATCGATCGTGCAGATCATCAACTAATTCAAAAGGTAACATGCATGCAGGGTGACATCAACGTCGACGACGAGGTGTTGGTGGCTGCGATCTCCGCCGTCGGCTAGGTGGAGAGCCAGCTCAGGATTGTCGCAGCCTTGAAAGAAGCAGGCAATGTTAAGGTGAGCAGCTACCAGAGAATCCATTTGTGCTCTGCTTCTCTAGCTGTTCAACGATTCAGATGGAATTCACGAATATATCTATGTCATTAAATTTAAATATGCATGCACTGTCTGGCATCTTCTGTTGCTTGTGTCACCTAGCAATGACTCATTAAATTTAAGGCAGTGCATAGGACGCCTTTTACTTCGTGTAACTTAAAGTTTCTGTTACGCGTCTGATCGAAAGTTGCATGTTTTAGATTGAGACCCCCTGTTTTGTCCAAATCTACTCCCTTCGTTCCACAAAACGTGCAACTATGGGTTGCGTGCCAGATAAGTAGTTCACGTTTGACCAAGTTTCTAGCAAATAGTATTCATATTTATGGCTCCAAAATAATTTATTATAAAAATATATTTCGCAATTAATCTAATGGTATTTATTTAATATTGTAACTATTTGTAGTTTTTTATCTATAATTGGTCCAACTTGGTGGACTAAAACAGGACACTGTGCTAGAATTGCATGTTTTCTGGAACGGAGGGAGTACATCTGAAGGTGCTCGGGACTATCTTGTACCATAGTTCAGGTAATTAAACTATGTATATTTTTTTCTATTTCTTCATGGACCATTATCTAATTTTGTTTTCTCTTTATAAAACACTTTGTGCCATTTGCTACTGTTTGTAACTTTGAAATATCTAATGCCTCATATCAAATACTCTTATGGACATATTAAGTTGCATTCTTTCTTTTTCTTTGTCCATGCTGTTTTTTTTCTTTGAGAAAATTGCTTTAACATCACTTGGCTTCGAAAAGTTGCTCTATTCTATGTGTGAAGACTGTTTTGGAAAACTTTCCTAGAGGTTCTTTTTTGTGTGAATGCCCTGCATACACACTATCATGCATCAGAGTTTTATCATGTCCTCTACAATTTCTGTGTCATTATCAAATCTGGAAATTTTCTTTCAGGCATGGACGAACATAAGAGATGCTTTCTTTTTCTCAAATTAGTGATTACATAGCATTGATAGGGTGAGTCAATTGAGATGAATATATATAGTGATCTGTCTTCATACTGTGTTGGTACCTGATTTGGAGTAAACATATATTTAGAACATTGAGAACAATGTTGGCCAGCACAGTTTTTTTGTTCTTTGTTTTTGTCAGCAACATGCAGAATATTTGAAGGCATCCATCACCTTGTTTTTTGTAGAGGAAGCAAAAGGCCACAAATCTGACGAATGTCACTAAATAATTTGTAGTAATAGTCCCTTTTCCTCCCGAAGCAGTTGCTGTGGCTGGATTCACATGTGGCCTTGTCGTACAACTGAAAAGGCGTGAAAGTTGTACTTTATTGACTGGGAAAAGATATCTGGTCTACTGATTCAGAGACAGGGTTTTCTAAGTAGTAGGATTAGGTTAACACTTGAAGTTGGAACAAAATTGCAGAAGTACGTCAAATCAGGAGTGTTAATCATACCCGTCATGTTCAATCCGCATAAACCAAATAAATGGGAAGCAAAGAAAAACTGTGTTATCGAACTAAATGCATGTATCTTGACCTTGCATATAGCAGATAATCATGAACATTAACCTTGTGGGGTAAGTGTAGACAGCCTTTTTTTTTTTTGCTGTTGTGGCATTCTATCGAGCATCTGAAAGGCACAGCACATGGATGGCAAAGAAAATAGGAATCGCAGGGCATTCTATCGGGAGAGGACGGGGAAGGCATTCTATCGGGAGAGGACGGGTAAGGAGAGGAGAGAGCTTGCGTAGATATTTCACGGGCTAGGGGGCCGGTGGGACTGGCAGGATGTGCGTGGCAAGCATCAGGTGCTATGAGGCAGGATCGGATGGCTGAAAGTGATGTATTGTGGATGAATAGTAGAATGTGAGGGGAATACGGGGTGGTGAACAGTTTGGTTCACCAAAAACAAAGAGACCTATAGATGTGTTATCTGATTTAATGAATGTTTAAAAAAACAAAAAGAAAATGATGTGCAGTGATGCTTAGGAGAGGGCATTGTAGAGGTTTCTCTATTGTTTTAAATTCTTGTGCCATCATTTTAGTTGGAGAGGACATCTCTCAAATAAAGTGCAATGGTGCTTAGAAGGAGAGGACATCTCTCAAATGAAGCCATGGCGTTAGCACGGGCACTATACTAGTTACATTTGCACACCTAGGAGCAATGTGTAAATGCTACACTGCTGCACTAAAAATTCACTGAACACCTAGGAGCAATCTGCTCTGCAGTCAGTTGATCAGTTCCTTCCCTACAGAACAGATTGTCTACTGATCTACTCCCTCCGTTTTAAATGTAAGATATTTTGTTTTTTCTTCTATATACCATATCTAGAAAAAAATAAAATGTCTTATAATTTAGTGCGGAGGAAATATTAAACAAATGTGACTGCACTAACAACTTACCGACCTCATGTTAAGTAATACAGTGGACGTGCAGGTCCCTGATTACTGGTAGGAAGTGTATGAACATCACAACGTATCAATAATATCTCGACAAATACAGATGGTCTGGTGTATAGGCGCTTGGACTCTAAAATATTTCGATGTACACAAATGATTTCAGAAGACAATTAACAACTGATATAAGCACAAAATTAGGAGAACTATTATGATGAAGCCCATCTAACAAATCAACTTGTTGTGAGGACATTCTTCTTGGCTAGTTCATTGATGCACATTCTCACTCCGATGCCACCGCCAGTCCGAACTGCTGGAAAGTTAATTTCCATGATAGCTATCCCTTCTGTACAGCCGACCACGAGCCTATGTAATATTTTGTTGTTCAGAAGTCAGAAGTGTCAAATTGAGAAAAGTAATTATAACAAGATAAAATAGAGAGGGAGAAAAATCAGGTAAGAACAATTGAGTTGATCAATATATATAGTTCTTTTTTAGAATTATATCACTATGTAACAGTTTATTAGGGACTACTTAACAATTCTTCAATTTCAAATAAGTGCTTAACATGAAACTGTTAGAAAGATTCTTTTAGATTATTAGTAATTAACCAAAAAAATATACATATATGTGCTGATGCTAAAGTTAGTTTACCATGGTTTAGTCTTTTACTTGCACACCACAATTTATCATTGCAGGGAAGGATGCCTAATTAGCATTTTGATATTTAAGTTACAACATTACAAGGGAGACAATTATACCATGTAATCTCCTTTGTGCCTATGAATACCAAATCTCGAACCGGACTCTTTGTAAGGTGAACCATACCCATAAGCCTGTGTAATTAGGAGAGCACCATTAAATATATATTTTTTCAAGAACACATATCAATTGTACTTGCCACTGCATCAACGGAGAAGAATTGTAAAGCCCAGGACAATGCACTGCCTAGTCATGCAACCCACCAAAACCAAAACAAGAAGATTATCATACTCAGATTTTGTTTGTTTTCATGATGTTCACATTTTTAAGATTAAGATTTCATATTCTTTTTAACCAACAATTAATCTAATTACATTAAAATTTTGTTATACCAAAGTGGTCCGATTGGATTTTTATTTTAAAAAATCTTTCTTAATTTGCTCATAAAAGAATTCTAAATGGGGCGGGGAAGAAGTACTTGATGGTCATATATGACCATAGAATTAGGATTTAGGAGAAGTATTAGATACCTGTAGGTAGTGACATCCCACAAGCAAACAGTTCCGTCACTTAACCTGGTAACCAATATTGGAAGTGCTGGGTGGAAAGCAACATCTTGAATGGCCCGGCTGCTCACACCAAGACTACGAACACGTTCCTTGGTCTGCAAATCCCATATCTGATTGAAGGAAAAAGAAAAGGAAACACACTCTATTAGGCAACAACTTAGTGTCTTGTATTCATTCGACACTGATGATATTCCATATTCTTCACCATGACGTCCTAAAACAATCATTTTTCACAAAGGAGTTGGATGGGATACATACATATGTACGCTTCGTTCGAGTGTTACAAGTAACCAGGAAACGTCGTTGATCACTATCAGCAGACAAAAAATCGACGCTGCATGGATTCGCCATTGGCAATATGTTGACAGGATCAGAAGAATCAATGTTCCAGGCCTGCAATTTTATGCACAGAAGAAATTGTCATTGTCACTATATATATGATGTCCTAACTCCTAACAGGCAGTTCTGAGCCTTCATTGCCATGGTTCCAGAATTGTTTTATGCTCTGTGTCAGTGATAACTAGGGAACATATATGGTTCCCAAACCATCTGTTGTAACATAGACTGTTGTTACTATTGTAGCCATTTGTATAGCAATATAAAAGAAAAACGTGATTGCCTAAATGATGATGGCTATTCCGGCTTTGACGATCCATCCCATGATGCCACGTGGGAATTGCAGCCATTCAAATCCAAGAGGCAAGAAATGCATGGGTCCAAAGGCAAGATAGCACAAAGAGAGGAACATGGGTTGTCAACCTCACACTTATTTCTGCAGTCCATGCCATTCTAACCCGAAAATGAATTAGCCTGGAGTCAATGAGTGTGTGCTCCTAGTTGCAAGAGAGAGGAGAGGAGAGAAGAGAATAAAGTTGATGACACAAGGAGAATGACAGTTGTAGGTATTGTGAAAGTGACTTCAAAGAAATACAACTGGGACTTTCAAATTCAGAATGGGTGGGAAAGTATTTTTTTAATGTAAACTAGGAGGACCTGTTGTTTTTCAAAAGAATAGTGGAAGTAACAAGGCCTAGGCTAAAGGAAAAATAAAAAAGCAACATAATAGAACTTAACGGTAGCCACACATTGCACTACAAGAAGGAGAAAAAGGAGTAACAAACATCATAGACTAACAAGTGCGAGGCCCCACCTTGATTTTGGCTAGCATAATCTCAGTAAGGTGCTTCGCTCCTGCAGTGCACCAAGTGCGAGGCCCCACCTTGATTTTGGCTAGCAGCAAAAGAATTGACAGGTGCTGCTTGTGTAAATTGGGCATTTTACTCCTTCATGATTTTCCAACGTGACTAACAACAAAAGAGAGCGAAAGGCATTTAGCGCAAGCCTACTACTAGCCACCTCCGTCCACTAATTATTTACCGCGGAGTAGTTGTCATTGGATACACGATGACAGGTGTTGAGGAAGCCATCCAAACATGAGATCCTAAATATATCAGAATGGAATATCAGCAATAAACAAACAAGTGAATTTGGCCAACCACACCTTATGAGACGATCTAAGGCCCAAGTATAGCATCACTTTACAGTTACCGTTCAACACTGATGGAATGCGTAGGCAATTGTTTATTTGTTATGAGACTTTTTGGTGGCCTTCTCTATCGTATTGTGTGATCACTATATAGCTAACTTCTGAAGAATTTAATTAGATGACACAAGATCCAGGAAAAGGAAGATGAAAACAAACAAACCTTTGCAGTGCCATCAATGCCAACGCTAGCAAACATGTTGATATCTCTTGGGTTAAATCTGAAACTGTCCACGCCGCTGGGGTGGCTAAGGAATTTCCTAGTGCACACCCAGCGTTGATCCCAGTCCCAGAGCTTGATCACGTTGTCTTTATTTGACGCCGACAGCAAGAACGGGCATGTTGGATGAACAGCCATCAAGGTGACAGGTGCGCGAGAATGAGCTTTGAATCTATGGACCCAATTATGGTTTGGGGTGTAAGCAAACACGGCGTAAGAGTATACATAGATCCATCCATAACCATCCCCGGCTGCGAACCATTGCTTCTGAGCTATAAATTTTGCTGAACAAATAGCAGACCTGTCACTGAAGTGTGGGGATTGATAAACCATGCCAGGTTCCTTGCTGACCTGCCAATCCTTCTCACATTTCTGCCAGACAATGTACCACTAGACCACTAAGTTTAACCAGATTAATTTCTGTACTGCATAGACAATCGCTAAATAGAGAGAAAGTGATAATAGTATGGCTGAATTCTGATATATACCTTCGTCAAGTAGTTCCAAATGGAAACACGCTGTTGACCATGGCCCATCAAGATCCTGTGATCGATGTTCTATTGCAATTAAATAAAGATAGAATGTAATATTTTAAAGAAATTGGAACATGTCCACCCAGATTTCTCCTTGGCTATCATTATCTTGGATTTATTCTTAGATTTATCAACGCTATTTTATTATTGATTGCAATTGTGTCTGTCGACAGCGACGACATAGTGACTTTATATCAATCTCTTTTTTTTTCGAAAGATCCATTACTGGCTTTCATTAATAAGAAGGAGCAAACAATTTACAAATGTTTGGCACAAGAATTGCCCACTTTTCGCATTGCATTCACTTCACAGTGAAATGCATTGCCACCCCTGATTTACATACTTAATTTTTGCTCATAGGATAGAGTGTGTGTTTATAGGGGTGAGTATACATGTATGTATGTGAACGTTCTCGTCTATACTTTGATTTTAAAAAACTATTATCATTATTAAAGAGTGCCACCGTGAGCACCTGTGCACTCACCATGTCTCTGTAGGGTGCACATCTAGGGAATACACAGCGCCCCCAAACTCCTTTGTTGATATGTTCTGATACAAAGAACCAGCAGATGAGAATCAGCCACGCAATGAAATTAACTGATCGATCACAGAAGTTCACAACAATGTTATTAGCACACTCATCAGTCCCTGAAATGCAAGATTTTTAAAGAAATCAACTTTACTACATGCTACATGAATAGGAAATCCAGTGGGCCTACAAAATATTTTTCCCAATATAATGGGATCTCTTACTAGCAATTGACGACGATATGTCAGCATGTGCTGACATGTAGATCGAGCTTCGATTAATCATGTCTTACTCACCTGGTAGGTTACTGCTGCCTGGTGGCTTGTTGGCTCACAGATGACGGCCGTCAGAATCCTTCGATGCACCTGACCCCCAAGCTCCTCAACTCGCCTCACAAAGTTGGACGATGGATCCAACTCCAAATTTTTTAGGTGCTCCTCTGACCCCAATGCAACCAGCAACACTTCAAACTCGCTCCGGTCTTGCGATGGCGGTACAAGGAGCTCTCTCAATGTGACGACCACTACCAAAGTGGAATGTGGCTCGACCATCTCGAACGGTGATCTCGGAGAATGAAAGTAGTCATTAAGAGCATCCGAGCTGGTCAGTGTAATTCTGACGCCAATGTGATGGTCTGTCCTGTTGGTCAGGGTCACTGGGCATTCGATTAGCTTGTTTCGCTCGAAGGGGAAGTGGAGCTCCAGTGGGTGGAGATCCACTTCTAGCAGTTTGCCAGTTTGCCATAACCAAGGGCTCATCTGCCAGTGCAAGCAACAAAACCTCAGATAAACTTCAAACTCAAACAATTTGCGTTAAGACAATGCATGCACTACACTGTATAGTGTATATGCCGATTTTTGATTCTATGCCCTGTACCTGTACTGGGGTTTCCTTCTCATTCAGCATGTCAGTGATGTAGTCTATAGTAGGTCTTTGATATGGATCGTAGTTCAGACAAAGTTGTGCTATTCTAATACATCCCTTTACTCTTGGGCAACCTGTATCAAGCGATTTATGCCACTGCAGGATTTAAAATCAAAGTGAGAAACTGCAATTGTAGCCTCCACTATTTCAAAAATATATCATTGCCCACACCCATGCATATATATAGATAATAGATGAAGGGAAAACTCCAAATCAATTTTCTTACATCTTCAAAATCAAATGATTCATTGCTTCCCCTTAATAATTTTATGATTATGATACCCAAACTATAAATATCCGACTTGGACGATATTTCTCCTCTGTTCCAATATTCGGGAGCAATATATGGCCTGCATTATAGTATGATAGTTTATGGCACCATGATTGGAAAAAACGAATGACTTCATTTCAGGAATAGAAAATGAGTTAAGCTTTCCTTACGGTGTTCCACGGATATTTTTAGTAATTAGTTTGGACTGCTCTCTACTAAAGCGTCTTGATAAGCCAAAGTCTGTTATTTTTGGAACCATGTCAGCATCCAACAAAATGTTTTCAGGTTTGAGATCCAAATGGTTAATGCGTTCTTCATTGTGAAGATAACGCACACCCTTGCAAATTCCCTCGATCAATTGATATCGTTCGTCCCATTCACGTACATTTGTTTCATCTGTCAAATTAATAGAGCAGTCAAGAAAAAGGAAGAACTAGAGAACACTCCTAGCTACCTTCATCTACCAAACACAAGAAAGCAGAGAAAACTCATCTTTAGTAGGTGGAAGGAATATATGTGGAACGGGTGCAGATTAGTACCTTTGAGATAATCATGAAGGCTTTTATTAGGTACATACTCAAAACATAGGAACCTTTGTCTGATTTCTGCCAAAACAGGATGCCCATTGTACTGTTCTGCTTTTCCTTGTGTATCGGAGCAATAACCTAGGAGTCTCACTATATTTTTGTGTTTCACCCGTATCAAACATGTTAGCTCATCCTTAAATTTCTCCTCTATGATGTCATCTGTTTGGGAAAGTTGCTTCACTGCTACTTTCCCATTTCTAAGATGTCCCTGTGTAGAGAAAACACAAAATATCTTGTTAGTGTTGCCATCAACATTTAATTACCCTGTTAAATATTTAAGTTGGACATATTCAAGGCTATATGGAAAAAAAGGCATACCATGTAAACAACTCCAAATCCACCACGACCAATCTCTTGGGAGAAATCGTTTGTAATACGTCTTAAAAGTGCATATGATAGCATGATTGGCTCCACACTTGAATCTATCAATATATGCTCCAGGGCTTCAAGTTCATTGTCTTGATCATAATCCATTTATTTCTGCAAAGACAGCACACCAATCTAGGTTTTCTTCCACATGGAGTAGATTGTATCTATTATTACAGAATGTTGATACACTAGTGCAAAAATGATTTTTGAACATGACTCCCATTTCTAATAGAGACGGACAACATAAGAAACCGCATGTAAATATGGCAAGGAGCACTGCAGCTTAGAAACCACCCCTGGAAATACATTTTCGTTCAGTAGTGTGGTTCTGTTAAGTAAATGGAAATACATTTTCGTTCAGTAGTGTGGTTCTGTTAAGTAAACTGTCACTGAAAGTATAGCTATTTTCAGGGACAATCAACCTACAAAATCTGCCCCTGAAATAAGATTTTCAAGGACGGTTGCTTATGCTAATCATTTCTGAAAATGAGTGATTTTTAGGGACGGTTTTGTTATGCCTACCATCACTAGAAATCGATTTTCAAGAACGGTTGACTAAGTCAAGTGTCCTAAAAATAGCTATGGCATAAATAAATCCATATGTTTTCAATTTAATTTAGATGAAGATAAAATTTATATTAAAACCATAGAGCTCGACGTGATCTAAAACTTAACAGTTGATAAATTTTTGTTTGAGATAGTTTAGGGATCTAGATACATAAATTAAGTTATCAAATTTTGAATATTTGAATTTTTAAATGACCTTGGTTAGAGAAACGCTCTATAATGAACTTGTAACTCACGAAGATCTAAATCTTTATAGTTGAAAGTTTTCCCATTAAGTTTGTTTATATGTCAAAATATTGATTACAAGATTCGTAAGTGGGTGTGGTGTGGTTAAGCTAAACTTGTGCGAAACAAACCGAGAATCAAATATTGTTATAGTGATCAGTCCTCTATGTGGCCTCTTAGAAAGCTATTTTTTTAAAAAAAAAATTACAACTTCTGACAATTTTTTAAAAAAGTCTAATTTTCTTAAGGACAGTTGACAAAACAAATCTGACCCTGAGAAAAGACTTTTAAGGGTCGTTGTCTTAAGAGAACCGTCCCTGTCTCCCTGATAATCGACTTCTAAGAGCAGTTTTAAAATCACCCCTGTAAATCACTTGTTTTTATAATCGATGACATAATAGCGGTTTTTCTAAATCGACCCTGAGAATTGTTTTTGACCGCTAGGAAAAAATCATTTGTGTACTAGTGATACAGGGTAGTAAGGTTAAATGTTTTTATAATCGATGACAATATTGTGTAGTAGGAAAATCATTTTTATAATCGATGACAATATTGTTGGCCACTTGTGAAGTACCTTTGGTAATAATGAAAATATTGTACTCTCTCCGTTCCAAATTATATGATGTTTAGTTTTTTTCTAGATATATAGTTTTTGATATATATACTTAGATATATATACACTATATTTAAATACATAGTAAAAATAAATGTATCTAGAAAAGCCGAGACATCTTAGCTACTAAGTCAGCACAAGCATAGAATTAATGAGACCAAGCAAAGCACGAGCAAGGGAACTAAAATCTACAGAGAGTATTTTTGGATTGCATTCTTCATTGTCTATTTGTCATGTAGATCGACTTGGACAAAATTTGGGTTTGTCACCCCCCTACTCACTACAAGAATGTAGTCATCTGTGACGATCCAAATCTAAGGTGATGGATATATGACAATTGATTAAATTATCGTCATAACGTGGACGTCATGGATCATTTTGGTCATCCATGCTAGATATAAAGAGGGAAGATGGGTTTATATTAAAAAAAATAGACAATTAAATCGTCACGCAAAGCCAAATTTCTTGTAGTGACTCCAGCTATCCTTGTTTTTTTTTCCAGCGTGCACTCGTGCGCGTGGACGTGCGTGCGTACGTGCTTGTGTGTGTAGCAACACCAAGAGACAGTTCAGAAAGGCGCATCAAGGACTTAAGACATTTAATAGAAGCAACGAAAGAAAAGGATCAGAACTATCGACAATATACTTCAACCGTACACACGTATGATACGCCTTGTTGGAGCAGTTATTTTCTGGGATGGAAAAGATATATGCCCTGAAAAAGATACTATACCTACTACACATGTATGAGCTTGTTTGGAACAGAGGAAATTCGTAGGAATCATGCGGAAATCTTTTGCAGGAAAAACACAGTAACATGAAAAATTTACGTTTTCCAAGACCTGATTGTTTGAACTGTAAAAACAGCAGATTCGAATAGTACAATTAACAGCAAAGAAAAGCAAAAGGAAAGGGGAAGTTCAATATATTGAGCGAATAACGTTAACATAACATGCATGGATTTGAACTAGCAAGAACGAAGAAGACCTTGGAGAGACCAATTGATTCACATACATATATACGCCGCATCCATGGGCTCGATCTGATGCTTATTAAATACATCAAAATCGAATCCGCAGGTTCCTAAAACCATGAGGCATAGGGAAACCGACCTGTCACTAACCTGGAAGGCCAAGGTCTGCACGCTGGGTAGCTGCAGCGGGCGTGCACCTTCACAAAATTGAAGATACGAGGAGACAACGTCGTTGAACTTGAAGCTAAGTTCCCAGTAATAGCCACCGGCCACCAGATTGTTAAATTTTCGATCTTGTGCTGTGGAGTGTGGATCGGAGACAGGGGGACGGACTCATGGAATACCTTTTGTAGTCTGTCTAGCGCGTGAAATATTCAGACGACGGGGTCATCTAATCCTACTCGATCGTTGTGCTTTCCTATCCTTCGATCAGAGAATCGGATCAACTATGGCAGCTGTCAATTTGTAGAAGCGTGTGGGTTTAACTCATCACCACGTCTCCAGTCCACTCCACTGGCAACCAAGAAATTGCTTCATTCGACCCTTTTCACTCTTGACGTCGTCTGCAGTCTCCCACCACCACCAGTCCCCAGGCGCGTGGGATCGTCGCCTCGGTTTGATGAGGGGCAGATTTTTGAACGGACGGCCGGTTTTAAAGTTTGAGGGCGTCAAACCTTTGGTTTTAACATTCAGCTCTGGCAACAGTTGATGGGTATGGAAACATTCAGCTTGACTTAGCGTCGTTCGTTGTCTTTCGCAACGCTGATGTCTGTCTGATGACCTGCATCTCGCGACCGGTCGTCCATGTATGCATCACCACTGCTGGAATTTTGGTGACCAGAGAACCAGAACCAGGAGGTGAGGCGCCGGGAGTTGCAAGCACTTGCATCCGTTGGTGGCTGCTGCTGCTGCTGCTAGATGTACTGGGCACGCCTCGCATTTGCCTCCATGTCGCAACCAAGAAATTGACGCGGCCCTTCACTCTCCGCGTCTCCAGTTTCCATCACCGATCCCGAGACGTGTGGGACCGTCAACTCGGCTGGATTATTCGAGGGGTAAATTTTGAACGAACGTCAAAAACCTTTGGTTTTAACATTCTGCTCTGGCGACAGTTGATGGGTTGGAAATGATCGATTCAAGACTCAGCATTGTCTTCTGCGGAAAAAAATTCGGCTCTACTAGCGCCTGCACGGACGCCCGCGTCCGGACGCCCCGTGGGCCTAGTTATTTGGACCAGACTGGCGGTTCGACCGCTAAAAGACCGAACCAGAGCCTTGACCGGTCTGGTTCACTTAAAAGGCCGCCTGTGCAGTCGAACCATTAAAAACCGGTTGAACCGGCCAGTTTTTAATGGAACCGGTTAACCGGCCGGTTCCATGCGAACCGCCCCGGTTTTGTAAACTCTGCCGGTGTGAAGCTGTTTACTGGCTGCTGTGAGGCGTGTGTGGTCCTAATTGGTGGAGCGAGTGCATGCACATGGCACCGGTGGGCCCGCCTGGCCACTAATCACGTTCCGAATTGAATGCTGCATGCACTTGGTCAGGTTGCTCCTGCGTCTTTTCTTTTGGAAGTGCTCACGTCATCTGACATCTATATATATTATAATATATATAGTGCATTTGAAATTTCAAAATTTCATAACTTCTTTAAATGAGCTCCAAATTAGAAAAATAATATATCTATTTTGATTATCTCAACGAGCTCTTTAGAATGGTGCACTCTATTTTAGCATTCAAGGTTGTTTGCAATGGTGAGTATTTGAATTACTAGTCTAGTCATTTTTGTGCAAATCCGTAAGTGCTCAGTATATTATGTTTTCATACACATGTTCAACTTGGAGTACTGTGTTTTGTGCTTGTGGCTAGATTAGTGGGAATTTGTATATGTGATCAAGTATATATTGCTAATTATTATGTTTACCACCAATTAATTATATCATATATATACCGGTTCAATGTATTTGTGACCGGTTCAATTTAACTGGTCCAAAACAATCGAACCGGCGGTTCAACCGGTTCTAAATGGTTGGACCAATGGACCAATGAACCGACGGCCTCGCCGGTTCGATCTCCGGTCCGGTCCTAACAACTTGGCCCGTGGTTGCTCTGTTTGTCCTTTGGCCAACGACGACACAGAGGATGGGTGGGCGCGAGGTAGCAGTGCGCAACTGACAGATGCACGTGCGTTTCAGGATGGAGCATCCGAGCGCAGATATCAGTGGCAAAAGTGGAGCTTGCCGGCGATGCGGAGCTCGATAGCACGCTGAAGGGCTGGCGACGATACGCAGAGGGCAGGATGGGATGCGGCAACCGCGCCGAGAACTGGAGGGGGAGGACAGTAGCCGCGAGCAAAGGGCGGGATGGGTGCATGGCGGCGGCGCAGAAGGATGGGTAGGGTGAGGCGGCGTGCAGAGGATGTTGGTTTCTGCACAGACGACCTTGGGGTCCACCTCTGCAACAATGGCGATGTAATGAAACATGCCCAAATTATTGTTGAAACATGTAAGTTGTCGCTCTACAACATCGGTGATGAACATGCCCTGATTGTTGTTGGGACCATGGTAGTGGCAAGCAGAGGGCGGCATGGGTGCGCAGCGACGTCGCAGAGGACAGATGGGGGCGGCAACGCACACGGACGTTCTTGGGGGGCCGCCTCTACAACAACGGTGATGTGCTAATAAAACATACCTGGATTACTATTAAAACATGTACAAATATCGCTCTGCAACATCGGCGATGTGCTACTGAAACATACCAGGATTGCTGTTGAAACATGTATAACATCATGGTTGCAACATCCGTAAGCAACACATGCAACTTGGCACCCAGAGCTTGCTGGCAGTGCGTGGAGCTCGTCGATGGCGCTGATGTCGACGACATGGAGCTCGCCAGCAACACGGATCTCGGCGATGTGGAGAGTGGTGACGCATAGAAGGTGATGCCGCATGAGCTGCGCGAAGGCACGCGGAGGGCATGGTGGGGCGGGCGCGACGACGGAAAGGACGGGTAGTAGTGGAGGCAGCAGAGCGCAGAGGGCGAGCTGGGGTACGGCGACGAGGTGGGGGCGGAGGCAGCGGCGCTACGGAAGGGAGCGTCGCTGAGCTCGGGCTTGGGGCACGGCCTCTAGGCGGAGACGAGATAGCATATGGGACAAAACGAGTGGACGGGTATTTTTCTTCTTTTTTTTCCTTGGAGCGTGTCCAGATCCGGTTGTTAGGGGCCGGACGTCTTATAATCATATAATTACCGAAAAAATTGGGTGCATTGTTCGGCAAACCTGGCTAGGCCCGAATATAGGTCAGACCAGGTTTGTCTAGTCTAGGTTTTGTGCTCCTGGCCTAATAACAACAGAAAACTTGCTACACCAAATTTATCCATCAGTCCGAATAAAAAAGTCCGAAGCATATAAAGTTTGACATGGATTTGTTTTCTCATATGATAAGACCAACCTCTTATGTATATATATGAGAGGTTCACGGTCGATTGAAATATCTAATTGATAAAGAACTAAACCAATCTACTAATTTACCCTATCCCTTAACACTACTTTCCAACCTCCATATCCGTAGTTCTGTGCTTTTGTTGACAAGATTTGTGGACGATCTTGGTCATCTTGCCAACCCTAGGTTAACCCCCTCCTCAAAGAGTCTTCGGGAGGCGTTCGTGGGACTTCCTACCAAATATAGCTATAGGTAGGGTTTCGCACCCGGCCCTCACCGATAGCCGCCGCGTTGCGCACCATGTGCGATTTGGCACTTAGGAAGAATAATCAAATCAATCTAGTATGATTGGCAAAGACAATAGGTGATTTGATGGATCCAACTAATCTTGAAAACATCGTATCAATCCTTTAACTATCAGCCAACTCCACGAGGATCTTCGCAAGATATGGGAGAGGTGAAGGCCGCTACCAATATGCAAACCATTCTTTTGAGTTGCTTGAAAGATCTGCGAGGTTGTGAAGCAATTCACCTTCTATTGAAGCTAAGGTAATACCACATTTAAACGATCCACCTTCTATTGTTACCACATTTAAATGATCTCAGACAAGTACTTTGTCTGTCGGTAGCAGTTCTACGATTTTACTTCAGCTTTGAGTCGTGTATGATGTTAACGTATTGGATGCCTGAAGAGCCCTATTTGCCCATTGCAAGCGCTTATCACCTTGAAGTTGAACACTTTGTGGTCAAACGGTCATATGGAGGTATATCACTTGATGTGTTCGTGCATTTTCATTTATGTGTGTTCATTGTGCTGATTCTGATGACACTTTTTGAAACCTGACATGCTTTCCGCTTGTACATTTTGATCAATTGGTCTTGTCTTTCTACGATTTATTGATAAATATTAAACAAGATGCTCATAGATTAGCCAAACAAGCTTGACAATTTGCTTCTCAATCTTGTACTTCTATACATGTAAAAAAATAGTTATTTTGGTATTTCTATTTCTATAATGTATTATGCTTCGAGCGCTCCAAAGCACATATAGAAAAAATTTTAAACCCGTAGCAACGCACGGGCACGAACCTAGTAAATTCAAAAGATGATGGAGGTGACAGGATAGATAGGGGTGAATAGAGCAACCATAGAGCAAAGTGATTAGTGTAATAAAATATCCTAATAGCTACTACTTGTTCGAACTCTACAAACACTCAAGCAAAATTCTACACAATTCTAGTAGCAAGTGATTTCTAGTCTAAATCACAACACTACATGAGCCACCAACTACACCCAAGGCAACTCTAGCTAGCTAAACTAGGGATCAACTAAGAACTAGCTACTCTACCACCAAAGCTACAACTAGCTACTCTAGAACTAAAATTAGTTTCATAATTCTTTGAGCTAAAGAAATTTTTCTATGATCAAACCTGGATTTAGGACATTATTTTTCCAGGTAAAAACGTATTTGGATAATTTTTTGAAATTTTAGATATAGCAAAATGCCCGTGCGTTGCAACGGGTGATGGGCAATTATATATCAGTACCATTGATTTCAACTTCAAGGGCCAATAATCTTATTTGGTCATGAAGTTTGTTATGATATATCTTGTTTGTTGTTGTTGCGTGTATTTATAATTATTTGACACACGATAAAGGTGTACCCCTAGTCAACAGGAGTGCAAAACTGGTTTGGTATTGATTTACAGGAGTGTAACAAAACTGGTTTGTTATTGATTTTAGAATTCTCAACTGGTTTAAAAAAAAGAAAACAAAAAAGAAAGCAAAAAGTATGATGTGTGAAGGACGTTTTGCAATAGGAACCCAAGTCCATTCCATCGATTGCCAGACCCATCCGTCTCCAGTTCAGCTCTCTCAGAATACAGGCGCACAGTAGCTTCTGCTCCCACACCCCATCCCCATCCCCATCCCCATCTGCTCCACCGCCCGCATCCCCGTCCGCCCTCTGCTCCATGGCACAC
>DXKC01015914.1:0-15250 GCA_031170775.1 Cymbopogon citratus
AGCACTTGATCGTATCACATTATCAAGCTACTTATGGCATTATAAGCATTGATAATGTGATACAGTAGTCACCTTCAACCTTTCTTTGCTACCTTACTCCCTCCGTCCTAAAATAGATGTCATTCTCGCTTCCTGAGATGTCAACGTTTTTAAAATGCCGGCAATTATATATTAAAATTTATAAATAATTATGCTAAGTAATTAGTATCGTCAGAAAGATCTTTAAGTCTAGTTTTTAAATAAATTTATTTGGAGATCTAAATGTTACATATATTTTCTACAAATCTAGTCAAAGTTAAGAAAGTTTGACCGGCACGCTTCCCATAACGTCATCTATTTTGGGACGGAGGGAGTACACCTTATCTAAGCAATAAGTCACATCACATTAAACATCCATTGAATAACCATTTCTTTAATATTGTGATCCTTACTTGAATATCCATACTCACACAGAGACATGTATGGATCAACATCAATACGCTCAAGCTAACTCACGGCTCCTTATAACCTCTTCATTTTGTCTTGACACTTAACACTCACTTCATTCTTTATATCCATACTTCTAGCTTGATCATGGCTAGTCAGTGATCTAACTCTTCTTGTTCATGCAAAGCAAACCATTATAGAGACCAATCCAAAATCATCAACTCATGTCTCGTTTACCATTTGCCAAATGTGCTTTGCTTTCATATGGTACTATGATATCCCATAACATAGAAGCCATTTCATTGATTGCATTTGTATTATTATCTTTTGCTTAAACTAGATTGTTTGCATAATCTTTCAATACAACATACAAAACTTTTTTTTCGAAAGGCCGGCAAAAGCTTTGCCGGGATTTCTATTAGACGAGGAAAAGAAAAGGCAAGCGCCAGCCTAGTTTTTTGACTGGAAACAGGGCCAGAAAAACCATACAAATTGGAGGGTACCCTACTCCAATGTACACATAGGTACCAAGTTACAACTCAACTTGCGCCACAAAAGCGCCAACTCAACTCAACTCAGCTCCGCGCTTGGTCGGATTGGGACATCGACAGCAAGCCTCTAAAATAGGACTCGGTCGGATTGGGTCGTCGACACGATCCTCCACTTAAAACCACTAGGAGCTCCACCACTGACGCAACAAGGAACCAAAGCTAGCAACTCCTCGGTTCGGATTGGGACATCGACGTGAGCAACCACTTAACGCCACTAACATTCACCACCGGTTGGATTGGGACATCAACGCGGCACCATCACTCCAAAGAAGAAGAAAAGGAAAAAACAAAACTACTCCACCACTAGCACAACCCACACGGCACAACAGCGGAAACGACGACCAGGCCCTGCCACGAGACGCCCCGACCGAGTCCAAGTCCACAACGACGCCCTGAAGAGGGGAACGACGTCCAAGCGCCGCCGTCGCTCGTCCGAGAAGGACAGGGTTTTCACCCATGGATAGTGCAGGGGGAGCGACGCCCTCAACAGGGAGAACGGCACCCGCAGGTGTCGCCGTTGCTAGGCTTTCGCCCAACACACTCACTACACTGACATCGGCCAAGACGACGGGTCCTCACCAGACTCCATAGCCGTCGTTGCCAAGCCTGCAGAAGCCTCACCGGAGAAGTCGACGCGCCAGCCACGCAAGTAGCCGTAAAGCTGCCCCAGCACCACGCCAATCAGACGAAATGCAAAGACCGGCCTCCCGCCACCGTGCACGTCTACCAGCCACTCCTCCCACCGCCATTGCTACAGGTTGCGGGAGAAGTTTGAGGAAATAAAATGGTCGATGGCTACGGCGCCTGCGCTAGCACTAGCAGGGTGGTTGATATGGCGGCTGCGCCGTGAAACCTTTCCGTGCCCGCCATGGATCATGGATGGATGATAATATATATGGTTTGCTTTTGGTTGGTTGGGTTTCAAATTTGAAAGCCAAAATCAGAGGCCTCCTCAAAAAATGTCACGCTTCTCCGAATTTTCTCACCTTCCCGGCTTTCGTCAGTTCGTTTTCGTTTCCATCTCCGCGCATCAATCAAATGCAGTTTCTATCTTGGCCTCCCTTTTCTATCGGTACAACCAAGTCGTGCTTCCAACTTTCCATCATGCGCCATTGATGGCATTGGCACTTAGCCGACGGAGCTGGAACGGCTGTGTGATTCCTGCAGGACAGAGGGCCGGCAGTCTGGGCATCAGACTCCATGGGACGACGTCATCAGACGGTGGCGCAACAATCTATGGGCTCAGCGGCCGCAGTTGTGTTGGAGCCTGGAGGCCGTTGACGGCTGCTGGCGATTACAGGTGGCGTCTGTCTTTTTTTTTTTTTTTTTGAAATTTCCAGTTTACCGGAAATACTGATGACATGTGTTCTAATAGTTCAGCATGTAAAGCTATGCTCATGCTCATTCCCAATCTCTTGATCTGACCTTAACAGAATAGCTATTGGATGAATCACACTATCATGCTGGTTGCTTCCTGAATTTTTATTTGCAAGGTTCTGTTGCCTACAATTTAAATTCGTAGATGGATTCTGCTTATTTTTATAAAATTGTTTTTTATTATTAAAAATTGTCATACAGATCCACAATTTACAGTACAAAGAATTAATATTTGTATGACTCTTAGTTAATTGGTAGTTCTTACTTTATCATTCAGTATCTCAATATGACAATTGTTACTAAAACTACACAAAACAGCAGTTTACCTCTGCCAGTATTTAAGCTGCTCTACTATCTGCTAATCAAGTAATCAGTGCTACAGAGTATGCTATGCTATGTTAGAATTTACATCCTCAGCCCTCTACATTCTTCTGTTTTCAGCTCAGGATTGGTCTGGTCAACACCCTTTCTGTTGTTGGACAAGCTACATCAGGTAGAATAAATCCGTGTAATCTGGTTTACTCAATATGAATGAATATAATTATACAAGAGCTAGTTCATCCTCTATCAATGGGCTTCTTTAGGACCTTGCACTTGTTCTTGAATATCAATCATTTAGCCTTCACTCCATTAAGATATGCTGTGGTCCACTCCTTGCGTATTTTGTGTGATTCTTTGAAGTCACCATCTCCTGGTGACATTTGTATCTTTGTTCAGAAAAATGAGTTCCTTCATGCATATGTTCAGATATTTGATTTGCTTGCAAATATAAGGTCATACCTTTGGGAAAGTTCTTTATTTCAGTGAATGTTGACTCACTATATAACATCTACCTTTTGACTAGCTTAATTGCAGGGGTCACCTGATTACATACAGAACAAGATGTTGTTGCTATTTATTGCCGTAATAGTAACAGCTTTACCTATATTTACCACTAAAGCTACCAGACTTTTGAGCTGCAACATAATATTTGATGCCTTCAATTTATGTTCAATTCATTTTTTTTACAACAATGTTCAATTCAATTTGGCAAAGGATCTTTTTTCTTGTTCGGTAGCAAGTATCTCCGCATGGTTGATGCTGCAAACTAATGTGAAAAAACACTGGTTGAATGCCTGCATCTTCATGAAGCTCCTGGACTGTTCCTAGAAGTGGTTTAGAATAATCTCTCTTGTATCTCTACGCCACCCTCCTCACCTGTCGGGTACCCAAATATAGGGTACCCTAATCGATCTGATCAAAGGGGCCAAAACCGGCTTGCCAAAATAACCCTCGACCCTCAAAAGGAAGGGAACGACCTCCCACGACACATCACAGCACCACAAAACCAAGTTTCGACCTATCCGTGCCCCATACGAGGCCCAACCTCTCGAGCGGATCTCCGTCCCGTACGAGGGTCGAGCCCTCGAATGGCTTTCCGCCTCGTACGGGGGTCGGACCCCTCTTGACCGCCTCCTCGAGCCTCGACTCTGCCTTCTCGAGGGTCGAGAGGCCGACACGTGCATGGTATACAAGGCCCGACGCCACAGCGCCCCTCCGTCCCGTACGAGGCCCCCCACCCTCGACACCGAGCCTCACCTACCCTCTGACAGACGCATTCAATGCTCCCACCTACTCAGATCTAATCTCGTGACCCCTGCAGCTTGCATAGTGGTAAGAGTACAGGGTCGAGTCACCTCCATCGCCCATGCCCGGTCATAAAAAGTGACACGAACTTCACTATTACAGCATGGCGAGCGTTACTTTACCCCCGAATCCGCATTATGGGACCGTCCAAGACCCTCGAGCCGAATCCAGCGGAGGCGTACCCCGGGAATCCGGGGTACGGACCACCTACCCCACGCCGAGGCCACCCTCGGACCCTCGAATCGACCAGAAGAGTCCCGAAAGTCAGCGCATGTACACCTACCCCGCTGTGGCAGACAGAGTCTGACGCACACCCGGATCAGGACCTCTCGACGGCATTCCTGGCTGTCACTGTGGCGCATCAAGAAGACCAAGGACATCCCGGCGCACGTCGTCCGCGTATTACGACGTCATCAACCTCCCTTTTACCTCTAGGATATCTTTGTACACCCACGGCCCTCTCTTGAGCTATAAAAGGGGGCACCTGGGTTAGTTCCGGGGTTCAGCAACTCGGCACTTCCGCTAAGTCCTGAGCTGTACGGAGCACACACATACCACGCTTGTAACCCCTACTACAAGCACTCCAGTGCAAGATAATACAACTCGCCACCCCCACTGGACGTAGGGCCTTTCTTGCCCGAACCAGTATACATCGCTGTGTCCATCTTGCATCACCATCCGGGGCGGGAACGCGCGGCATTACAAATTTACTAGCCGGTGTTAGGGCCCGCGCCTCGAAACACCGACAGTTGGCGCGCCAGGTAGGGGCCGCTGCGCGTCACGATTCCCACCACGCTCTGGATGGCCAATCCCGAGCATCCACCGGTTTTCACTGGGACGATCTGGTTCGGGAGCCTGGAGTTCGGGCCCGCCGGCCACGGCCACGACCTGACTCTGCTTCCGCCCAGACACCCCGGTGATCCCGACTATGAGCTCTCCCAGTTTGGGGGAGCCCAACGCAGGGCCCGGCGTCGAGCCCGGCGCTAGGCCTGGCGTGAGCGCCGCAACACACGTCGCCGTGCAGAGAAGGCCGCCTCTCTGGCTAGTGACTTGAAGGAGCGCCTCGCCGAGAGCCTCTCCAATATGTGGCTGGGGACGCGGCGCCACCACGTCGCGATGCACTCCTGGCACCGCCACCGCCCGCTGTGCTACCACCGGCGCGGGCGCAGTCGGACGATCTTCTATCACACGGGTTGTTCAACGCCGCCCGTGCGTACTCTTCCTCACTCCGTACCCTCATGAGTACACATGGCGAATCCCAAGGGACTTCCTGCGTCTGACCCTCGGCCTGGCCACGCCGGCGCCAGCGTCCGGGAGCTCAGGTACTATGGAGCATTTTGACCCGGAGCCGCGCACCTTCTCTGACTAGCTTCAGCATCTCGAGGAGCAGCGGCATCCATAGGACGGCTACAACTTCTACTTCGGCCGCCCCGACCCCAACTCTCCCGACGACTCCTACGACCCGACTCGGGAGTGCTTCACTCTTGATGGGGCGACCGCCTCGTCATCTCACCCTGCCGCCGACGGCAGGGACCCGACTCCCCCGCGTGAAGTCCGCCCGCCCGGGCACCAGAGAGCTCCTGTCTGGGACGGTGAAATGGCTGCCCAGATGGCCCAATTGCAGGAGTTGCAGCGCAAGATGGGGGAGGAACAAAAGCGCCTGCGGGAGCTCGAGCGGGCGTTCGAACAGGGGCTCGGGCTACGAGGCGGGGGAGCTCGAGAGAGCCCGCGACGCCCACCTGTGGATCGTGGGGGACGGCGCTCCCGAGCATCCGGTCTTCAACCGCGCCAGCCATAACGTCGTCGCTGCCGCCATGCTTCTTCGCAACATGCCTGAGCCTTCCACCCCTGAGGGTCGGCGAGCTCGCGACGAGATCAAGGAGCTACTCGAGGCTACTGCGGTTCAACAAGCTGAGAGCTCAGCCTCAAGACACCGGGGCGCACGACTGAGCGGTCACCTGACCCCCCGCGGGAGGAGCGGGAGGGGTCGGTCCACCCCGAGCCTCCGCCGTAGGGGAAGAAAGCTACCCCCATCAAGCAGCGCATCGTCGACAACCGCAAGTCGAGGGACGCCCGAGAGGACATCAACGACAGTCGACGGCGACGGAGCCAGGGTGGCGAGGACTTGGGCTACAGCGTGCACCTTGGGGGCGCTTCGACCCTCACGAGGATCGCCGGAGATCACCCAAGCCCCCGGGCCCATGGGTGTTCAGCCATGAGATCCACAGAGCCATGCTGCCGGCCCGCTTCTGAGCCCCTATGACCGTCCCCAAGTACGGAGGCAAGACCAAGCCCGGGCTATGGCTCACTGACTTCGGGCTCGCTTGCCAGCTTGGCGGGGCCACCGGCGACCATGTCATCATTCGCCAGCTCCCCCTCTTTCTCTCGGATTCCGCTCGAGGTTGGCTCGAGGAGCTCCCGTCGGGGCGAATCCAAGATTGGGCGGATCTCGTCCGAGTCTTCGAGGGCAACTTCATAGGCACCTACGTGCACCCGGGCAACTCCTGGGATCTCCGCAATTGCAAGTAGAAGGCTGGAGAGTCCCTCCGCGACTTCATCCGGCGTTTCTTCAAGCAACGCACCGAGCTTCCCAACGTTACCGACTCTGACGTCATCAACGCATTCATCTCTGGCACCACCTGCAAGGACTGGTGAGGGAGCAAAGCCGCAATAACCTCAAGACCTCCAACGAGCTGATGGACATCATCACCGACTATGCCATCGGAGAAGAGGCAGTCGGAGCCATCTTCGGCGACGGCAAGGACAGGGGGAAGGCCAAGGAGGCGGATCCCGAGGGCGCGAAGCAAGGTGCCAAGAAGAACAAGAAGAGAAAGAAAAACTAGCAGGACAAGCGCGAGACGACCCCGGACGACCTCGTCGTAGCAGTGGACCGCAAGAAGCCTCAAGGTCCCCCGGTGGCGAATCTTCGACGAGATGCTGAAGAAGCCATGCCCTTACCATAAGGAGCAAGCCAACCACAACCTCGAGGACTGCAACATGCTTCGTAAGTACTTCGAGGGCCTTGGGATCAAGAAGAATGACAAGAAGGACAACCCTAAAGGCAAGGGGCTAGAGGAGGAGGAGTTCCCCGAGGTCCACGACTGCTTCATGATCTTCAGGGGGCCCTCGACAACTCTCACCGCTCGCCAACGCAAGCGTGAGCACTGTGAGATCTTCTCCGTGCACGCCGCGACACCCCTCTACCTCGACTGGGCAGACACAGCGATCACCTTCGACCGCAATGACCACCCCGACCACGTCCCGAGGCCTGGAATATACCCGCTCGTCGTCGACCCCATCATCGTCACCGCAAGGCTCACCCAAGTACTCATGGACGGTGGGAGCAGCCTCAACATCATCTACACCAAGACCCTCGGCCTCCTGGGAGTCGGGCCGGGGCGCTGCAGCCAAGCCTCGGGGCTTCCACGGCATCGTCCCCGGGAAGAAGGTGCTTCCGATCGGCCGCATCGACCTACCGGTCTGCTTCGGGACCCCGTCGAACTTCAGGTGAGAGACACTCACATTCGAGGTGGTGGACTTCGAGGGGACCTACCATGTGATCCTGGGGCGCCCATGCTATGCCAAGTTCATGGCCGTCTCGAACTGCACCTACCTCAAGCTCAAGATGCTGGGGCCCAAGGGAGTCATCACTGTCAGCTCTTCCTATGAGCATACCTTCGAGTGTGACAACGAGTGCGTGGAGTATGGGGAGGCCCTCGTAGAGTCGACCGCCCTGGCGACCGACCTCGAGCACATGGCCAATGAAGTCCCCGAACCCAAGCGCCATGCCGGGAGCTTCGAGCCGGCAGAGGACGTCAAGCTCGTGCCCGTCGACCCCAGCAGTTCCAACGGCAAGACGCTGAAGGTCAGCGCCTCCCTCGACCTCAAATAGGAAGCAGTGCTCGTCGACTTTCTCCATGCAAATGTCGACATTTTCGTGTGGAGTCCCTCGGACATGCCTGGCATACCAAGGGATGTCGCTGAGCACGCCTTGGAGATCTGGGCCGGGTCCAAACCGGTGAAGCAACGCCTGCGCCACTTCAACGAGGAGAAGCGCAAGGTCATCAAGGAGGAAATCCACAAGCTTTTGGCAGCCAGATTCATCAAGGAGGTACATTATCCTGAGTGGTTAGCTAACCCTATACTAGTTAAGAAGAAATCAGGGAGCTATAGGATGTGTGTTGACTACACTGGTCTCAATAAAGCATGTCCAAAAGTTTCTTATCCTTTGCCTCGTATCGATCAAATCATTGACTCCACTGTGGGATGTGAGATACTTTCATTCCTTGATGCATATTCTGGGTACCACCAGATCAAGATGAAAGAGTCCGATCAGCTCATGACTTCTTTTATCACACCTTTCGGCATGTACTGCTATGTTACTATGCCCTTCGGTCTTAGGAACGCGGGGGCTACGTATCAGCGGTGCATGCAACATGTTTTTGGGGATACAATAGGGCCCACTGTCGAGGCATATGTGGACGACATCGTAGTCAAAACCAGAAAGACCGCGAGCCTAGCGGATGACCTCACCATTGCATTTGAGTGTCTGAAAAAGCACAACGTTAAGCTCAACCCCGAGAAGTGTGTCTTTGGGGTCCCTCGAGGGTTGCTTTTGGGCTTCATCATTTCGCAACGCGGCATCGAGGTGAACCCAAAGAAGATCTCAATGATCACAAAGATGGGCCCCATTAAAGACCTGAAGGGCATGCAGAGAGTCACGGGCTGCCTCGCGGCCCGCAGCTGCTTCATCTCTCACCTTGGAGAGAAGGCGCTGCCTCTGTACCGACTCCTGAAGAAGACGGAGCATTTTGCATGGACCACCGAGGCCGAGGAGGCCCTCTCGAAACTTAAGGCTGTGTTGTCCAACCCTCTGATCCTCGTGCCTCCCAATCGAGCGGAGGCACTCCTACTCTACGTCGTGGCTACGACCCGGGTCGTTAGCACCGCCGTGGTGGTAGAAAGGAAGGAGGAAGGACACATTGTGTCGATTCAGCGGCCGGTCTACTTCATCAGCGAGGCCCTCTCAGAAACCAAAGCCCGTTACCCACAGATCCAGAAACTACTCTATGCCATCATATTAACGCGACGCAAGCTCCGGCACTACTTCGAGGGTCACCCAGTCACGGTGGTTTCGTCATTCCCCCTCGGAGAGATTGTCCAAAGCCGAGAAGCCTCGGGCAGGATCGCAAAGTGGGGGGTCGAGCTCATGGGTGAGACCCTTACCTTCGCACCACGCAAGGCAATCAAGTCCCAGGCCCTGGCCGACTTCATCGCGGAATGGACGGACACGCAACTGCCTCTGCCCCAGATCCAGGCAGAGCTGTGGACCATGTACTTCGACGGTTCGGTCATGAAGACAGTGGCGGGCGCGGGCCTGCTCCTTGTCTCCCCCCTCAGAGTACACATGCGCTATGTGATTCGGCTCTACTTCGCCGTGTCCAACAACGTCGCAGAATACGAGGCCCTCGCCAACGGTCTACATATCGCTATTGAGCTCGGGGTTCGGCGCCTTGACGCCCGGGGTGACTCACAGCTAGTCATCAACCAAGTCATGAAGGATTCGAGCTGCCTCGACCCGAAAATGGAAGCCTATTGTCGAGAGGTCCGACGCCTCGAAGACAAGTTCCACAGCCTCGAGCTCAACCACATCGCTCGGAGATACAACGAGGCCATGGATGAGCTAGCCAAGATCGCGTCCACCCGAGCCACGGTCCCCCCAGACATGTTCTCAAGGGATTTGCATGAGCCGTCGGTCAACCTCGACCCTCCGACGGGGTGTGACGCACCGACACCCGACCCTCGAGCTGGGGCCGAGGCCCTCTCGAGTGGGGCGGAGGTCATGGAGCTAGAAGAGCAGGTGCCCCTCGAACCGAATTGGCGCGTTCCGTATCTCGAGTGCCTTATTCAAGGTGAATTGCTTGATGACAAGACCAAGGCTCGGCGCATCGCACGGTGGGCCAAGACGTTTGTGATCTACAGAGGCGACAAAGAGCTGTATCGATGCAGCCCGACCGGAGTCCTACAACGCTGCATCCGGGTCAAGGAGGGGCGCCAGCTCCTCCAGGACCTGCACTCGGGGGCTTGCGGACACCACGCCGCCCTCGGACCCTCGTCGGCAACGCGTTCCAGCAAGGCTTTTACTGGACAAACGCAGTCGCTGATGCCATCAAGCTAGTGCGGTCATGCAAAGGGTGCCAGTTCTACGCTCGACAGACCCACATGCCGGCCCACACCCTGCAAACGATCCCCATCATGTGGCCTTTTGCTGTATGGGGCCTCGGCATGGTCGGCCCCCTGAAGAGGACCACGGGAGGCTTCACCCACTTGCTCGTCGTCATCGACAAGTTCTCCAAGTGGATTGAGGTGAGGCCTATCACTAACATCAGATCCGAGCAGGCGGTGCTATTCTTCACCGACATTATACACCGATTCGAGGTCCCCAACATCATCATCACGGACAATGGCACCCAGTTCACTGGCAGGAAATTCTTGAAATTCTACGACAATCACCACATCCGTGTGAACTGGTCGGCCGTCGCCCGCCCAGAAACCAACGGCCAAGTAGAGCATGCCAACGACATGATTCTACAGGGCCTCAAGCTGAGGATCTTCAACCGCCTCAACAAGCACGACAAAAATTGGATCACGGAGCTGCCTTCGGTGGCCTGGAGCCTCAGAACAACGCCAAGTCGAGCCACGGGGTTCACCCCGTTTTTCTTGGTCTATGGGTCTGAGGCTGTCCTCTCCACTGACCTCGAATATGGGTCCCCGAGGCTCAAGGCCTACAATGGGCAGACTAACGATCATGCTTGTGAGAACGCCCTCGATTAGCTCGAGGAAGCGTGGGATGTGCCACTTCTTCACTCCATGAGGTACCTGCAAAGCCTACGACGCTACCACGACAAGCATGTGCACAACTGAGATCTCAACATGGGTGATCTGGTCCTCCGACGGAAGCAGAGCAACCAGGGACGCCACAAGCTAACTCCCCCATGGGAGGGTCCTTACATCGTCGTTGAGGTCCTCAAACCCGGAACCTCAAAGCTCTCCACCGACAAAGGAGAAATCTTCAACAACGCTTGGAACATAAAACAGCTACGTTGTTTCTACTCTTAGAAGGAGCCCCGAGGCTTTGTAACTATTTATTCCATGAATAAGTAAAAAAGTGCCCTCACTTTTCCCAAAAGTGCTTACTTTACGACTTAGAGGTAGGATCGACCCCAGCTACCTAGAGTCGACCCTCCCTCGGGGGCTACAAGGGGGGAACCCCCTAAGTCCTCAAAAAAATTATGTTTTTTTTTCCAAAAAACGACAACACCTTGAAAACTTCTAACTAAGCTCTACTATGTGTTTTTTGCCTAGCTACCAACGTCACGACTCGAGCCTTGGGCCGTGAGAGTCGTCGAGCCGAACGACCGCCTACGCCTCTGTGCTACGGCATCTTCACTCGCACCTCAGTTCAGGAGCGTAACCGCATGTCGGCGAACTTAGCAAAAGACGTTAAGCGAGCTATAGCTAGAAAGATTGAGGGTCGAACGAATAAAAAAGGCATCTCTCCGATGCACGAGAACGACATCAAACTTAAAACATAGCATGTCAGAATGCCACCGAGGCCGGTTTTAAGTTCTAAGACTAATTACAGGGGCCATCACGCCCATATTTGACAACGCAGGTCAATTTACTCCTCTAGAGGCGCCTCGTCAGCCTCATCGCGTGGATACTTCACAAAAGCCTCGAAGCGCTCGGCAAGGCGGAGGGCCAGACCTTCTACCTCTTGCATGTACTCGTCGCATTTCGCCTCCACCTCCGCCGTGGTCTTGTTGGGCTCGAAGAAGAAGCCCTCAGAAACAGTGGAGATATCGTAGACGTAGCCGGAGCGAACGACAGCCAGAGCCACTTGGACTCCGTACTAAAGTGCCGCTTGAACCTGGCCCCAGATGGCATCCTTCACCCCTACAAGCCGGCGCAACAGAGAAGACCCAGGAGCGTCGCCGGTCTTGTCGGCGTCGGGCGCGACCTCCAGGCTATCACAGACCTGGGTGGCGACATCGTGAAGCACCTGGTACTTCGCGGCTTCCGCCATGAAGAGGCCCCGGAGCTCCTCAACATCATTGTTGGCCTTCTGCAGCTTCTCCTCCATGTCTGGAATCGCAAAGCCAAGTCAGTCGAGAAGCCCATGGAAAAATGTGAGAGAAGTCAGAACACAAGAGGCAAAACTTACCCACGGCGCGAGTTTTCCAGCCCAGGGCCTCGTTACGTAGAGTCTCAGCAGTCTCCTCAGCCGCTTTGAGGACGCCCTCCTGGCTCCGAACGGTAGCCTTCGAGCCTTCCAACTCCTGAGTCACAGCATAGAGGGCCGCTTCTCTGTCGTTGTCGGTTTGCACCAGCTCGGACACCTTCCTGGTCAGGCCATCAATGAGGACATCTGACTTGCCGAGCCGCTCCGTTAGAGAGTCCTCCTGAGCGGCAGCCTTGGTGAGATCCTCCTCGAGCTCCTTGACATGTGCGGTCGGCCTTAAGGTACTCGTCGAGCTTCTCCACCCGGCCCATCTGGTCCTCGACGAAGGTCTTCATCTGGGCCGTGCGTCGTTGCTCGTCCACCGCCTCCTCCTTGAGCTTTTTGGCCTCCTTGAGGGCCTTGGCCGCTTCCTCCCTCACCATCTGGCCTTCCTCTCGAGCTCGGGCTGCCTGAGCCTTGGCCTCGTCCGCCTCCTTCTGGCACTGGTGGCCACCTCCCGAGCGGCATCGACGAGCGTCCTCATCTGAGATAACTCCTCACCGTGGAGGCGCTCGATGTGGAGGGACTTGGCGCGGGAGGTCTCCCTCAGCTCCTGCGATCGGGAAGAAGAATCAGAACCAGCGACCCCGGAAAAGCCCTCAAATCTACCCCATCTCGAAGATAGGCCACTTACCATCGCCATCCGAGGGAAGTCGTCCCTGAAGACATGAACCATGGCCTCGCTCACGCTCAAGAGCCAGATCCAGTACTCCTCGCTGTGGCACCAACGGAGGACCTCTCCCGCGTCGTTCATCTCAAATGTCCTCCCCTCCAGTGGCCCCAGCGGGTCGGGAAGCTAGAAGGCCCTCTGACTCTAGTGGGGGAGCTCCAGACCGGCCATCTTGGTGATGTTGCGGACGATCACGCCCGCGTATTCCGGACTTCCGCCCTCGGCGATGTACCTCGCCTGGAGGTTGGGAAATGACGGGTCCAGGGCCGCCATGGCAGCTGCAATGGCCTCGTCGGAGGCCCTCAGCATGTCGGCCGGGGGGTCGGTGGTGCCTGGCGTTGCTGGCTAGGTGAAGAGATCCCTGTGGCGCCATGGCTCGGACGGGCCGCCCGAGGAGGACGCCCCGGCTCCAGGCTCTAAGGCCTTCGAAGGACTCGCCGACGGAAGCCGTAGGAGAGGGGGAGCGTCGGCGCCCCATAAAGCGTCGGAGATGCACGCGCTGGCGGTCGTCAAGCAACGGCATGCCCCCAGCTTTGGGGCGCCGACCAGGTCAGCCGCGCCACCTACGGCTCGTCTCCCACCCCTTGCTGCGCAAGGGTGGCGTCGGCCTCCCGCTCGCCCTCACCGAGCAGTGGCGATACGGGGGGGTCTTGCTGAGGGTGCTCCCCTCCCTGCTGCTGTTGCGGCAGCTCCTCCTCTAGTCGTCGCTCCTCTTGCAGCACCTGATGTTGCTGCGGTGGTTGCTGTGGCGGGGGTGATTCCGCTGGTGCGGCCGTGGCTACTGCTGCAGCTGCTGCCCTCTTCCCTCCGAACCCAGGGCCTCGTCGGCCTCAAGGTCGATCACCTCAAGCACCGAGGCTCCAAGGCCCTCGAGGAACAGGGGCGCCGCACCGGTCTCCAGCGAGGCCGTGGTTGCCCCCTCAGCCACGAGGGCCAAGGCCCCCTTGGACAAGGCCACCCTCAGCTCCTGGGCGGCGAGGCCCGACGCTGTAGCCATTGCCTGCGCTTGAGCGATAGTGCTAAGTCTCAGCTTCTTAACCGACGTCGAATCCATCGCCTGAGGGCATCGAGGGTCACTGCAAGAGAAGAAGGATGAGCAAGATAGAAAAATGACAAACGAATAAAGATCGAATCAGACCCAAGACGTATCCACTCACCTAGCCATGGGGTAGGGTCACTTATTTGTCACAATCTTGGATAGCCTCGAGCCGCTGCCTGTCGTGGTGGTGCTCTCACTGGAGCCGCCGAGCGCCATGAGGTCGTCTGATCCTCAGGAGTGCCCTGCGTCGCAGGGGGCGTACGGGGCCGAGTTTGGGCCGCGGCGGACAGCCCCTAGTATGCACCAGGGACGTTTGCCTCAAAGAGGACCTGTGCGAACGAGTATGCCGGTGCGACGTCTCGGCCCCCGACTGAGCTGCGGGCGTTGAGGCTTGCTCGGTGTAGGCAGGTCAGGACCCTGCTGCAAGGTCGGGACCGCCTACCCTGACTGATCACCGGTCCCTGCGGTTCCTGATGCCGGAGCTCCCGTCGCCGCATCCCCGGTAGATCCCTGCGAGAGACGACTGGGAGTGGCGTTAACAGTGGCGGCGATGAGTCGGTCATGCATCCATATGATGCCCTTCCCTTCGCTCTCCCCACTGTCCTCCTCCTCCTCCGTTTTGAGGTAGGAGGGGACTCTTTGAGGGGCTCCTCCTCATGCTTCTATTGGTGTCGGCGCTTGGCAAGAGCCTCGCACCTGAGCGTCTTCTCTAGCTCCCGCTTTTTGGCGGCATCTTTGTCCTTTTTCCGCATAGCAATGTTAAAACATCTTACCACTCGCTCGGCTTCATCCTCCGCAACCGGCGGATGGACATTCGCCACGCCGTCCAGGTTCTGCGCCAGAAAAAACGGTGTCAGGAAGGGAATACAAAGGAAGAAGGTAAAGATCAAGAAAGGGAGAATCGATTGAGGCACTTACAAACTCCAGGAAGCCCTCAGATGGGCGCATCTTCACCATGTTGAGGCTGCTCTCGATAACCGGACTGACTACCGCCTTCACACGCTGGTAAAGCGCTACGCAGGCCAGGTTTTCAGGCACCATCCGGCACCCGTCCGAAGGTGCTCCCGAAGACATCTGATCCAGCTGGAGGGCGCTGTACCTGAGAAAGCACCCTCCGACAGTGGAACGCCGCCACGACCCCGCCCACGGTCAAACCTTTGACACACAGCGTGCGGAGGGCGTCGAGGAGGGGCCGCAGGCGCGCGACTTCGTCCGCAAAAGGCCAAAAAGCCCAGTTGAATCGAGCCTCCTCGATGACCCTGCCGGTGTATGGGGGAGGT
>DXKC01015924.1:0-11429 GCA_031170775.1 Cymbopogon citratus
CCTTATACATATTCGTGCGTGTGGTTCCTCATGTCTCGATTGAACAATGCCCTGCACTTAAGTGGAAGGATAAGTCATTCCGACCCTGAAGCCGGGTATCTAGTCGGGCCGGGAATGGATTCACCCATCATACCAGAGCGCTGGGGGTGTGGGATCGGGAGCGTGACAATAATGTCCTTATTGCAAAAGGCAGTCAGGCGGCTCCCGGGTATGGTGGCTCTATCCATCTCGCGATCTGTCCCGAGTAGTGTCTTCGGTGACCTATATCTCGTCTGTACAACGAGTGCAGTTTGTATAGGGAATACCCCCTCAGCTGAGTTGAAATCTGATTTGAATCGCCATTGTCCCTGGTTAGTGGACACTTGACATGGGCGATCTCACCACTATAAACACTAAAATTGTTGGATGATGTATAACGGAATAAGGCAAGAAAAAGAGAAAGGAAAGGCATGAAAACTCACTTTGATGAAATGTTTAAGCTAGTCTCTACTTTATCTAATCAGGTTAATGAAATAAATGTGGATTGCTAACTTTACAACTTAGAAGAAAGGTATAAAATGCAATTTCTGCAAAAGGTCAGCCAACCCACTATAAAGCCTTCATGATCCTTGGAGTCATTTTATTTTTGGTTTATGACGGGTAAGTCTAGCTGAGTACCTTCTTGTACTCAGGGTTCCATTCCCATGTTTTGCAGTTGGTCAAGTGATGTATTGGTGGTGTATCAACTATCTCTACCCCGTTGGGGATGATGTTTAGGCCGTGGACAAGATCATTCAATATCTCCTCTTCTGCTCTTGCTGAGAATTGACTATTGTCTTGGCACTTGTATTTTAAACTAAATGTGTGGGAAGACTTCCGCAATGAATTTGGTTTTAAAACTTTTGTCTGTAATAACTCCTTTAAATTCCGTACGCCGATACTTCTATTCTTAATTATGTTCGAATGGATGCGACTTGTGAATGGTAACCCGCTAAACTATTATGGTCCTGTCCGTAATATGGAAAAGTTTGAAATCCTTCATGATTTCACGGACTACCGGGTTTATCGAAGGTTTAGTACGGAGAACAATCGTGTCGGTGGTTGTTTTCTTTACTTAATTTCCTATAAATTGGCAGTTCTGTTACAGTTCTGAAGTCTAAGAGGATGTGAACTACATCAACAGGAACTCCAACTATCATCCTCAACAGAATCAAGGCAATCAAGGATGGAATTAGCAACAAAGGCCCAACTACCCAAGTACCAAGGTAATAATTTCAATAATTTCAATCAACCACCCTTGCGAGAGATGATTGTAAATCAAAATAAAGTTATTGATAATATGTCTAGAAAGATAGCTTCCAATGATAAAACTCTTAAAACCATTAATAATAGAATGGAAAGCTTTACTTCTGTGATAAAGAATCAACTTAGCTTTAATAAGATGATAGAATCACAACTCTATTTTCGAGAAAAATAGAATCACAACTCTCTCAACTAGCAGCTTCAGTGCCTGTGCTCAAAAAAGGTAAGATTCTGGGGAAGCCGAAAGATTTAGAAACTGTGAATCTTGTAGACATTTATAATGCATGAGATTACTTCATCGCGCCCCCAAGACCGATGTGGGAAGACGAGTCATTGCCCACTACGAAAGGAGATCCGAGGAGACCAGTCATCCCCATTCGCATCGGAGATTACGAGTTCGATGAAGGCATCTACGACCTTGGAGCAAGTGTCAACATTATGCCCAAGGTAATACATGAGAAAAATTCATGGTGAACCTTTGTTGTATACTACTATGTGTTCAGCTTGCAAATCAGAACCTATGCTACCCCAAGGGGATCCTTGAAAATGTTTGTGTGGGAGTGGGACACTCGTGTGTCCCAGTAGACTTTGTGGTGATAGAAACAGGTGGAGATGATAGAGCACCTATCATTTTGGGAAGACCATTCCTGAATAAAGCGAAGGCCATCATCTATGCCAGCAGCGCCAAGATCTATTTCACCATTAGAGATAGGAAGGAGAGATTCAGCTTCAAGAACCGCACACTTAAAGCTAGAGTCCACCCTCAGACCGCCTACGTCAAAAAGGACCCAGCTCCCGCTGCTTCACAAGGTAAGAACGCTTATATCCATGAACTTATACTGCCTACTCCTGCAGGAAAGAGGAACATTAAGAAGAACCAAGTTCATAAGCCAAAAGAAAACAAGTGTGGATGGTCAACATTGTTGAACCAAACCGACGACCACAACCGACCATTGACTGCAAGATCCAAGAGAGTACCTTCTACAAGACGTTCTGCAACATTGGCTCCAGCGTCAACATCATGTCTACGGTAACATATAAACATTTATATCAAAATAGACCTTTGTACCCAACATATTCGCAGCTGCAGCTGGCGGACCAGTCATTTCGATTTCTGGAGGGAACAACAAAAGATGTAATAGTCAAGATTAGAGATCAAGAGGTTCACGCAGACTTTATGGTCCTCGATATGAGAGAAGATGATGACGTCCACCTCATCCTAGGAAGACCATTTCTTCATACCACCAGCGTGATCATCTACATGAAACAAGAGGAGATCTCACTTTCCTGGACAAAAGGTACGCAGCTACTTCAATAGCTATACCACTTATGAGAAACCTAGGAGAAACATGAATAGGAGACGCCACTCTCAGCGTCATAAGGAACAAACCATCAAGAACAAAGAGGCTAATCATGAGGAAGAGGCCGTTAGAAGTATCGCTACCGTTGAAAAGGAAGAAGAAGAGAAATCCCAAGAGGAAGTTGCAAAACCTCAGATTAAGAAGGTATGGAAGAAGAAAGAGATAACACCACCAAGCACTCCAACTCAAGAAGAGGAACCTGCACTTTCCGACTCATCAGCCACTCAGGTAAAGACAGAAAAAGAAGAATCCACCTCAGAATCATCAGCTCAAGATGTCTGAACCAGAGGAAGGTCCGGGTCGACGGACCTAAATCTCTGAACCTCTGCCGAAAGATAACATTGGTAGTTATCATCGTATTTACTCCTCTTCATAGATTTACCTTAGCATATCTGTTTTCTATTGTCACCCATCAACATTTAGCATATTTATTTCGGCATCGCATTGAAAAGAAAAATAAAAATTATTCCATTGCATATAAAAATAATAAAAATCCTAAGCCCCATGTGTCTAGTGTTGATCCCTCAATATTATTCATCATAGTGGCATAAAAATAAATCTGCATCCATATTTAGATTACTACATAGGTACTATTGCATCTCAAAGAAAATTTCTTTAAGCCCCATGTAAATCGGTCTTCATAACTATTCAGTGGAGGCACAAAAATAATTTTGATATCAATACGAAAATAGAAAACCCAAAAATACTGAGATCTTATTGAATTAGACTTGCTCAAAAACCTAAAGGGCTTCAAGACAAATAAGGCATAGGTGATTTACCCCTAACGCTTAATCTATTCCACGAGCTTTGTTATCTATTTGAGTTGAGCAGAATTCAATGAGAAGACCAAAAGAATAGCTAGAAGATTCCATCTACTCTGCGAAGGACCACTTCAACAATCATCCACCGGTAGTAACCCAGAAGAATGGAGTACGTCTATGCTGTCAAGATTCAAGATGAATGACGTCTATATCCAGCTTGGGGGAGAAGCATCCCCATTTATCTCGATAAGTCTTTCTTCCCTATGTGTGATTTATATTTAGAAATAAAAAGATGCATAATTAAATAAAACAAAATAAAAATAATGCTTATAAAATTATCTATATAAAACAGGATTATTATTATTATTATTATCATCATCATCATCATCAGCATCATCATCATCATCATTCATCATTATTTATTATTATTATTATTATTATTATTATTATTATTATTATTATTATTAGAGTGTGATCCTTTGACATTAGTTACAAAGAATGTACATTGCCTTACCACCCTAGGATTAATAAGCTCTATAAAAATAATTTGTTTACATGAAAATGATGAATAGTTGCTCTGTCGTAATTTCTTTTAAGTGCCTAGTATTCAACCTTATATTCTCCCAAGTTTTAGGATAAGATTGTTTTGACATGAAAATTTACTCTATACCTGAAACATATGGGTTGCAAAAGCTTGATTTAAGTCTAGGTGATTGTTAAGTAGGATATGAGATGGTTTGAGCTACTGTTTGTCTTATTCCTAGTGACTCTAGAATTCTGGAAATTTATTTTTAAAAATCTTAAAATTGCCATACGATGAGCTCATGCATGATGACAGTTTAATTCTTACCATAGCCATATATACATGTTTGCTAGACTAGAAAAACCAGCTAATAGGCTATTTGCTTTGTGTTGAGTTTGATCAACCTGTGTAAGACCCTTGTCGATAGGACGATCATGCTCCCAAGATCAAGATCACATACACTCCACTCAAATATGCTACTTCTACCTTGGATCCACCAAAAATGTTCTATTCCTACCCTAGGAATGGACAAACAAAAACATTTCCCTTTTTATGCCGTAAGACCTTATCACTATCTTTATTGCTATTTAATAAATACTCCAACAGTTCTTGTTATTATCTCTTGATATTCATCAGCAAAAGAAGCTTGGGTTCTGTAGAAAAAGAAGAAGAAAGTATTGAGCCCAAGTCTTCTCCAAAAGTTTCCAAAGTACAAAAGAGAGAAGTATCCCTTCAAGGAGCAAAGTAAGATAAGGTCTTTACCAAATTTCCCCACCATTGTTTTCACCCTCACCATGTTACACCCATGTTCCACCTACCACTTCTGCCATATATACACCCATTCCACATATTTAGGTTCACACACATGCACATCATGATCGGAGGGTATGACTTTCCCCTCCGAGAATCCTGGTTTGATTAGGCAATACATGCAAAGTAAGTACGCTATATCCTTAAAATACCTCTAGCTCCATATAAGCTTATTAGGTTGGAAAGATGAGGGAAGGTACGATGTTACTCTGTCTTATGCTAAAAATACCACGTATCCTGAGAAGAGAGTAGGCAAAACACCATTGTTGCCTTCAAGAGAAATCCACAAATACCACATATGAGAGACTTGAAAGAATCATGCAAAAGAATCTCTGAGTTTCATTTTAAAAATCTTGCAAAAACTCTAGGATGAAAGTTGATTGAAGAATTCGAGATATAGTGCTTGACTTGATTGTTCTGCTTTTCAATTACTCAAGACCCGAGTGACAGAGACAAGCACCATGGTTAAAGGTAATATGAGTAAGTTTGGAAGTTGGAATAATTTGTTCTAATCCAAAGAAGAGTTTTTGTTTGAACACCTGTGTACTTTTGAGGCGTGAAAGCATTATAGCAACTCCTGATCCATAATCATAATAAATTAACATGTCCTTTGCTAAGGGACTAGCAAAGATTTAGCTTGAGGGAGTTTGTTGATGTTAATTAACTCCAATTATAAACCATCAACTTATGCATGTGACTGTCTAAAATAAATTAAGAATATAGTTATATGGTTTGATTCTAATGAAGTTCCACGAGTTGTGTTGTTCTCACTTGTTTTGCAGGATATCCAATATTTTACACATAAAAGTATCCTAAATGATGAATCTGAGCACAACATTACGAAAAGCTCATCGAGACGATCGAGATGGACCTACCATTTGCTATATTCAGGGTTTCAGAGAGAAAGTCCTTGACGATTACGACTCGAAAGACTCTAGAAAGCCCTAGAATCATCATCACCTACAAGTTCAAAGACTAAAATGTCAGAAGACCACTGCTTTAGAATAACTGCACTCTACAGGGGTGTATCCAGCAGCTGACCGAAGGAAGAATCCAACCACGGCACAACTACTTGCATGAATAATCCGAAAAGTGGCACGAGAAGGATCTAGAAGACACCAAAGGACACCAGAAGAGACAGGGAGCCAGGTGGCCACTAAGGGGTCCGTCGACCTCACCCCTAGGTCGGCCGACCTAGTCCCACCTGTCAGCGAGCTTCGCGGCCCTCCACCGCCTTTGAGGTTCAACCTACACCACCAATTCAAGTCAATTTGATCCAAGGGCCACAGCTCATCTCTAGGGGCTATATAACCAGACCCAGATCCCCCCTGAGGCACCAATCATTCATTCATTCAATCTATCATCCAGTTCAGAGGTCCTTTGAAGGACAACCTAAAGTTCCACCATCCTAAGGCATAGCTAGATAAGAATTAGAAGTAGAAGGCATTGGATTCCGGATCTAGTCGCGAGGAGGCTCGGTAATGCCTTGTAACTTCTCTCTTGTATCAACATTTGTTAATCTTTTAGTTCTATTTGTATTCTAGTTTATCTTGTTTATCTTCTAGTTCATATTGTTTGCCTTCTAGTTTATCTTGTTCTTCGTCTAGTTCGTTTAGTTCATTGTCTTGTTCATCTAGTTCATCGTATTGTTGTCTTGGTTCTAATTGTTCTACTTTTAATTCTTATCTAGCTATGCCCTAGGATGGTGGAGCTCTAGGTTATCCTTTCGAGGGACACCTCTGAACAGAACTATGAATAATGAACGATTGATGCTTCGAGAGGTCTGGGTCTAGTTATATAGCCCCTAGGGATGAACCGCAGCCCTCAGATCAAACTGACGTGAAACAACGACGTAGATTGAACCTCAAAGGCGGTGGAAGGCCATAGACCGAAGATGGCTGATAGGTGAGACCCACCTAGGTCGGCCGACCTGGCCTGGTGCCAGGTGGCCTCCCCATCTTCTCTAGTGCCTTCTGGTGTCTTCTCGTGCCACTTTTCGGTTTGTTCGTATAAGTAGTTGTACCGTGGTTGGATTGTTTCCTTGGCCGGCTGCTGGAAAGTCCTTGCGGAATGTAGTTATTCCAAAGTTGTGGTCTTCTGTCAATTTAGTCCCTAGACTTGTAGATGATGATTATTTCTAGGGTCTTCTAGAGTCTTTCAAGTTGATTCCGTCGAGGACTTTCTCTCCAGAACTCTGAATCTAGCAAATAGTATGTCTGTCTCGATCGTCTTGATGAGCTCTTCACAATGGTGTGCTCTAATTCATCACTTGAGATACTTTATATGGTGAAATATTGGATATCCTGCAAAACAAGTGAGAACGGTACAACTCATGGAACTCGTTAGAATCAAACCCTATAACTACATACTTTAATTCATTTTATGTAGTTCCTTGCATAAGTTAACAGCTTATAATTGGAGATAATTACCGTCAACAGTCATGCAACAGGGTTCAAAATAGACCTGATCATGGGACTCACCTGCAACAAGGGTTAAAGAACCCTAAGTACAAAATAATCCACAAGACTTACCGACAAAAAAAAGAAGAAGACTCATGAATGCAGGCTTAGGGCATTCAACGTAAGGCTTTAGCAAGAATCGAAAGTATTTTTTGCCCTGATTCCGAGCCTTGTGCCAAATGTGTAAACTTCCAACCCAACAAATACAGGAGGGAGGCAGAGAACATCTCGGCCTGTGACCAACGCTGCTTCCCTTCGAGCTGGCGTACATCGAACTCCAGCTCTCCTCTTGACACCCCCGACGTTGTGTGGGGCTGGTCGAGCAAATCGACTGTGGGTTTGGGATTGTGGACAGGAGTGGGCGGGCGGTTGCCAGGAGTGGGCGGGCGGTTGCCAGGCGGATAGGCAACGAGATTTGCTGTAGACCGCAAAGGTTGCGGCATCAAACTGTACTGAATTACTGATTGCAAATTTGCAGTTCCATGAATGATATCATTTATTTATGTTGTGGATTGAAGTATGGAATTGAGATACAATCTAAATTTATATATTTATGAGCTAGTTTTGTTATCTATCCATATCAAACCCATATTTTTTTTCCGATCGGTTTCTTTTACCCGCGTTATCTATCGATATCAAACCCACGTGAACTGTTTTTGTCATGGCGCAAGCAGTATATGCTCGTTGATAGTGGCCTAGCATAAAAATTGACGAGCTCGGCCACTAACTATTGGTTACTTGGCTGGTGTACACTTGCATGTGTGAATGTGAGAGTGAGGTATTCTAAAAAAATGATACTACATTACTGCTAGCATGTACGGGTGTACTATGTACTTTATCAAATTGTATCAAATTGTACTACTTATATTCATTAATGTCAAAGCACATAGGGTGTTAGCGAGACATACTATATTTGATGCAAGAACTTGGCTCGTTGGTGCATATATGGTCAAGGCCTTGTTTAGATGTAATTTTTTTAATTTTGTTACTGTAGTACTTTCGTTTGTATTTGACAATTATTGTCCAATCATGGAGTAACTAGGCTTAAAAGATTCGTCTCGTGATTTACAATCAAACTATACAATTAATTATTATTTTTATCTACATTTACTGTTTCATGCATGCGTCCAAATATTCGATGTGACGGGGAATCTTGTAAAAATTTGGAACTTTGAGTGCATCTAAACATGGCCCAAGTATTATAACAATATGTCTTTATATACTCTAAACTAAATCACCGTCATTAGAAGATACAAAACCTAGCACGCTCATCTCATCCACCACTTAGCTTGAGTCATTCTAGAAGTCGCCATTTTTTATTTCATAAATATGAAAAAAATAAGCCATCCACTTTTCTTTTTATACTATATATTATTTCCATCTATTTAAATTTCATCACTACCTATAGTTATTCATGGCTTGATAAAGCTAATACATGCGTTGTTCAGCACACAAGAATTAGGGACTAACAGGTTCTTCTATTAAAACAAGAATTGACAAAATTTGGTTGTTTTTTCATTTGGTTCTACTCCCTCTATTCTGTAATATAGTGCGTTTTAGTCTGTCCTAAGTCAACTTAGTTTAAATTTGGCAAATATATATAGCAAATAATATTATTATCTAACACATAAAAAAAGTAAATTATGGAAATATATCTCGTAACAAATCTAATTATACTCATTTGATGTCATAAATATTATTAGTCTTTTCTAGTGACGGTCATTTGGAGTGTACAAAGAGACATTGTTACGATACTTGGCCGTATATGTACCAATCGGCTAAGTTCTTACATCAAAATAAATAGATCAGAAGATGTTAGACTAACCTGCACTCTTTCTATATTAAATTAGACAAGTTACAATATATTGACTAACATGCATCCGGATAGTTGCTGTATTTTTTTTAGCGTAAGTTACTCTTTGAAAAAATTTCAAAAATTACCGCACTAACTATGCTGTCCCACACGTTTTCTTATCAGCTCTCCACCTATTGACAGGGCCTGCTGCCGTGCTGCGTGCGTGAGTGCGCCCGTAGCGTGGCGCCCGTACACGTTGCAGCCGAGCTGCCGCTCGGGAGTTGGACTTTGGACCCCGCTCGAACCGAGCCAAAAAGAACCCACAGCACTCGTGCCACCACCACCGGGAACTCCCCCGTGCCGGCCCCATCCCGTCCCGTACTCCCCTCGCCTCCTCTCTCCTCTTGTCCACCTCCTCGTCGCCTTCCTCGCGACCTCGCCTCCTCCGCCCCCGCCGGCCTCCGCCCCCCGGCCTCTCCGCTCCCACCCCCGCGGAAACCCTAACCCCTCTTGGCCCAGGGGGCCTATGACGGCGATTCGCCGCGCGCAAGGAGGGAGCAGATTCACGACCGCGCCGCCGCTGCCCCCGTCCTAGGGCACGTCGAGCCCGGCCACCCCATCGACGGGCCCACTCCACGACATCCGCCATGTTCGAGGGCCACGTATGATCTCTCGCCCTTCTTCCATGTTGTCCAATTCCTTCAGCACCTTTGGTCGTGTCCATTTTTTATGCACGCGATGGACGACGGGCCGCGTGATCGATTAGTTGACCGACTGGTTGGTTTAGTCGTGGCCCTGTCCGGTCCGGTTTAGTGAATCTGTGTGCTGATCATGTTTCGTATTTGGCGACGGTTTTGAGGGGTGGAATTAAGTGCGTTATGCGTTATGATCTTCCCTCGAGGAAGAATTGCATGTTGATTTACGGAGGAGCCTCTTAAGGGGCAAGTTGTGGACTTGTAGTGCTTGTGTATATGCCTGTTCACAGTTTTATAGTTTGACTGAATTCCAACTATTGAGGGATCTCTTGACTTTGGATGGGCAAAATGTCTTGTACTCTTGTTACATTTGGCCTATGATCATGTAAGTAGCTCATGACAATAGAACATTGTCTGTGATAGTTGCATATGGTGATCTGGCAGCACTATGAAACTTCATAACTTCTGTGTGTATTTTTTTAATAAAAAAATTGAAATCTCCTAGCCCTGGTTACCTCCTGACAATATGCACTTGCTCCTGACAATATGCACTTGCTGATCTTTAAGTTTGGATGTTCTGTTGTGATCACATCTTATTCTCAACAGTGGATACATTTTGAGCTTCCACACTGTTATAGTGAGAGCTATGTTCTGTGCCATCCTACTGCTCGGCTTGGGATTTCATAGCATCTTTTCTTTTGCATCATTATGTAAGAAAAAATCATGCTGTTAAATTTTGCAGTCGTGAATAATTTATGAGATTTTACAGTTACTTTGCTTATTTATGGTAACAGAGGCTTACCCTGAAATTGTGAATCATGTTATACATTTTTTTTCACCATCTTTAATTTCATGTTGAATTTCTTTTTTTTTTTTGAGTCATTTCGTCATTCATCATTTGTGTTCTGTTCTGAGCCATGACATAATTGTAAATTTTTCCTATAGGTGCTGTATCTGCTACGCAAATATTTGGGTGAATATGTTGAAGGGCTTTCTGTTGAAGCTCTCAGAATAAGTGTATGGAAAGGTATGTTTCTTTCATTTAATAATAATGTCCTTCTCTGTTGCTTAATCATCATCTCTTGCAATCTGATTCCGATTATTTCATGTTGTTATATATATGCTTTCTATTCTGCTGTGGTTTGGTCATGCATGCTCTTTCCTTATTGAGACAAAAAAGATAAAAATCTCAGCTTTATTGTATTGTTTATTAGATACTAGCTTGAAGTGGAACAAGTTAGAACCTGATTTTTGCTGTAGGAAGTGGGATCAGTGTTATAAATTTTGCTGGTTCCGTGTATACACATGAACAGTCTTATTCTTGTTTTTTGAGGATTGCCGCTTACCAAGCTCATGCACACCCCTTGCTTAGCTCCAATCCGAGTCATATAATGGATGCTCAGGCCATGCGGTGCCCTCTTGCATGTACGCTTATGGATCCTCTTTCTAAAGATGAAATACCCAATGATGCTCCATCTTACTTTTTTAACCATAAATTTGAGCAATCCCCAACATGTCCCCCGACATTTAGGGTAAATTTTGCTGTAGGACATCTTTCAATGTTGGTATTTGCTGATAAACACTACTCAATGTTGTCCTTGCTATATGGCACTCTTCAATTGTGGCAATTAGCTTTTGGTCACTGGCCATTAAAATAATATTTTCAAGAAGCGGATGAGAGAGAGAGAGAGAGAGAGAGAGAGAGAGAGAGAGAGAGAGAGAGAGAGAGAGAGAGAGAGAGAGA
>DXKC01015929.1:0-14001 GCA_031170775.1 Cymbopogon citratus
TCCGCCTACGAGAACGCGCTGTCGGGCCCGATCCCGGCGGGGCTGGGCCTCTCGTCGGAGCTCCAGGTGCTCAACCTCCACTCCAACGCCCTCGACGGGAGCATCCCCAGCAGCCTCTTCGAGCTCGGCAACCTGCAGGTGCTCATCCTCACACTCAACCGCCTCAACGGCACCATCCCCGACGCCATCGGCCGGTGCCGCGGCCTCTCCAACGTGCGCATCGGCGACAACCTCCTGTCCGGCGCCATCCCGGCCTCGGTCGGGGACGCCACCAGCCTCACCTACTTCGAGGCCAACACCAACGACCTCTCCGGCGGGATCCCCACGCAGTTCGCGCGCTGCGCCAACCTGACGCTGCTCAATCTGGCGTACAACCGCCTCGCCGGCGAGGTGCCCGATGTTCTCGGGGAGCTCAGGAGCCTGCAGGAGCTCATCGTGTCTGGCAACGGCCTCGGCGGCGAGTTCCCAAGATCGATCTTGCGGTGCCGGAACCTCAGCAAGCTCGACTTGAGCTACAATGCTTTTCGTGGTGACTTGCCGGAGAACATCTGCAATGGGTCACGGATGCAGTTCCTTCTGCTCGATCACAATGAGTTCTCCGGAGGCATTCCGGCAGGGATTGGGGGCTGTACGCGGCTGCTCGAGCTGCAGCTCGGTAACAACAACCTCAGTGGTGAAATTCCGGCTGAGATAGGCAAGGTGAAGAGCCTGCAGATTGCGCTGAACCTTAGCTTCAATCACTTTACTGGGCCGCTGCCCCATGAGCTTGGACGGCTTGATAAGCTTGTTATGCTGGACTTGTCGAGCAATGAGATATCTGGTCAGATCCCAGGTGATATGAGAGGGATGCTGAGCTTGATTGAGGTCAATCTGTCAAACAACCGGCTCAGCGGTGCCATACCGGTTTTCGGACCGTTCCAGAAGAGCGCCGCCTCCAGCTTCTCCGGCAACACCAAGCTGTGCGGTGACCCACTGAGTGTGGACTGTGGATCAATTTATGGCTCCAATTATGGAATGGACCACAGGGGGATATCTTACAGGGTGGCTTTGGCAGTTGTTGGTTCATGTGTGCTCATCTTCTCAGTGGTGTCATTGGTGGTGGCATTGTTCATGTGGCGTGAGAGGCAGGAGAAGGAGGAAGAGGCGAAGAAGGCCGAGGCAGGGGAGGTGGTGGTGGCAGCCCCACAGGTTGTGGCCTCAGCCGTGTTCATCGAGAGCTTGCAGCAGGCCATTGATTTCCAGAGCTGCATGAAGGCGACATTCAAGGATGCGAATGAAGTGAGCGATGGATCATTCAGCACTACCTACAAAGCCGTCATGCCGTCTGGCATGGTGCTGTGTGTCAAGAAGCTGAAGTCTGTGGACCGTGCGGTCAATCACCAGCACAAGAAGATGATCCGAGAGCTCGAGCGCCTTGCGCACCTCAACCACAAGAACCTGGTCCGGCCGATTGGGTATGTCATCTATGACGACGTCGCGCTGCTGCTGCACCACCATATGCCGAATGGCACCCTGCTCCAGTTGCTGCACAATGGCGGTGAGTCTGATGGGGAGAAGCAGAAACCTGACTGGCCGAGGCTGCTCTCGATTGCCATTGATGTCGCCGAAGGGCTGGCATTCCTCCATCAGGTTGCCACCATTCACCTTGACATATGTTCAGGGAACGTCTTCCTTGACTCACATTACAATGCACTTCTCGGCGAAGTCGAGATCTCCAAGCTGCTGGACCCTTCAAAAGGCACTGCCAGCATTAGTGCGGTTGCGGGCTCATTTGGTTACATTCCTCCAGGTCTAAACTCTGTCCAACATTTGGTAGTTATACTAGAAGTAGTTCTCTGGATGTCTACAACTATGAACAATCATTTGCCTTTTGAATTGTTTTCTTGCAGAGTATGCCTACACAATGCAGGTGACGGTGCCCGGCAATGTGTACAGCTACGGGGTGGTCCTGCTGGAGATCCTGACATCCAAGCTACCCGTGGATGAGGTGTTCGGCGAGGGCGTGGACCTCGTCAAGTGGGTGCACACTGCACCAGTGAGGGGTGAGACGCCGGAGCAGATCATGGACCCCCGGCTGAGCACCGTGTCGTTCGCGTGGCGCAAGCAGATGCTCGCCGTGCTCAAGGTGGCGATGCTGTGCACGGAGCGCGCCCCGGCTAAGCGGCCCAGGATGAAGAAGGTGGTGGAGATGCTGCAAGAGGCCAAGAACAGCTGAGTGATCATCTGTTTCTCTGCTGAATGGCTGTGGTCGCCTGCTTAGAAGTCTGAGCTAAGCCTCTGAAACCAGAAAAAGTTCTGAGTGTGAAATCCATCCAGTAGTGTTTAATTATATGTACATATTCGGTAATTAGTACCCCGATTATGCGCCATGATGTACCACCGGATGTTGGATCTTGGAGCATCAAAGCAGAATGCAGCAGGCTTGCACTTCCTGCAACTTGCAAGTTAAGAAATGTGTCGTACATAGTTGTTTTATGTGTTTTCAGCAAAGCCATTTGGTGCTCTACCTTGAGGGTTTTATTTTCATGTTTTTTTTTTTTTGAAAAGGAAGAAAATGATATGAGGAATTCTATCCTGATTCCTGATGTCGTCCGCTTGAAGAGGTGGTTGTGCTGGACTGCTGGTGCACTGAAGTCTGAAGGTACCGTTGTACTCTGCAGTTAGGGTGGTCTTTCTTCTCTAGGAGACACTGGTCCATGGCGACGTGGAAGGGATGGATGGCCTCTGTCTTCAGTCTGCTGTGGAATCATCTGTCTGTTCATCCATAATATCCATAGTATTTTATTTGGAAGAAGAATATCTGTTGCATAGAAAACTAATTTGCATTTTATGTTTTTCTATTCTAGGCTGCTGCTACATTGAACAACTTTAGGTGGACATGTCAGCATTGTAGCTTGAATCTTGGAACTTCTAACTTTAACCACAGTTAACAATTTTGAACTTGCTAATAGTTTGATAGCATTATAACAGGCAAGGGCCCCAACTTGTCAGGGACTAAGTTTGTCTTCCTAATTTGCAATGAACGACAAAATTAAACTAACCATTGTTATTAGGCATAAATGCATGACAACATGACGTTACGGCATCAAAATGAACCAGTCTTTTGTGCCTTGCTATCATCCTATATATTAGCAAGTTCTAAAAGTAATGTATCAGAATCCATGAGAGTTATGAACCACTAGAGCTAGAGGTAGCTCTGGCAGCAGCACTGTAACTGTAGGCGATGGGAATAGTTGAGGAAAGCGACTGGAGCTTCTGGCCGTCCAAATCGCGCTAGCTGTTGAGTGATTAACACCTTGACACTTGCTCCAGCTTCAGAATCAGAATCAGAATCAGAATCAGATGCGTCCTCTGCTACGAGCAGCAAAGTGATGGATGGCGACCTTCTACGGCAGCCAACCAGCCATGCTTGATGATTAATTGGGCATATCACTAGCAGGGCACTAGTAGCTAGGGCATCGCTGCTATCAGATGCTATGCTGAGCAGCAATTGCAAGACAATGATGTGTCATGAACTATATATGTTTATCTATGATGTGTCTGTCGAATTGAAAAATAATAATCATGCCGGCTTCAACGATGTGTGGTGGTTAAGTTAAACCGGAGAGCGGGAGCTCCATCTGTTGCATCATCATAATTTTTTAGGTTGTCTACATGTCGATGATTATACAAGTTTGTCAAATATCATTGTTCCAAGTGTCAAATGTAGAAGAACATCACAAGAAGGGTACTGTTCTCGATCTTGTGCTTCTCAAAAGCTCTGTTTATCCCGCCATTGGATTCGAATGACCTCCCGTATCCAATATAAATATAAACCTTGCATACAATTGCGCTGTTCGTATATATTTTCCTTTATTATCAAAGAAAGGAGAGCAGGATATCAATTGTGTCATTTTCTCGAGTTGACTATATTGATTGTCCGTATCAGTTTGTCCAACCTTGGATTACGAAAGTGATTACTGTGCTCTCGTGTTTTTCAACAGCTTCAACCACCATAACATTCAAGTGGATTCGGAAAAGCAGATGCATGACGAAGCCTAAAGTCTTTGCTTGGCTCCTTCTCACGGGTAGACTAAGACACTAGAAACATATCCCTACCTAATACTTAATTGTGAAAAATTTCATTTCACCAAGAATTTCTATCTGTTCCCATGTCACCAAACAAATCAGAACTCTACAGAGAACAACCTACCAAATTAATCAGAACTCTACAGAAAACAACCTATATTGATCTGGAAGGATTATGATGTGAGATTACTTGCATCGGCTTCCTTATCAAATTAGCTTTCCAACCATATATGGATCACCAAAACGGAGCCTATACGTGTCCGTAAGACCAATTTAATTACAGACTGGTATTGGAGGCCGGGGCAGAATTGAAATCATGTTTGATCGGGCCTATAGCTCGTGTTGCACGTCCTTATATAGTAATTTATTCTCAAAAGTATGAAAAGTATCACTTAAGAATGAGCCCATCACCTCTAAATATAGTTGGCACATTTAAGCTCGGGTCATTGGACCTTGCATATTAGTTGGAGTATCATCGGGTGCATTTTAAGGAGTGATGAGCTCATTAAGAGAATCCACGAGCTACTAATAAGCATGATCCAATGAACGCGGCCATGAGAAACAACATAGTCCCTCTATCCTAAAAAGTTGGACGTTTGGAGGTTTGAATTTTGTATCTACATTCAACGTGGCTTGCATGCATCTGGATCTATTTCTATCCATGTTCACAGATGCTTGCATGCATCTCAGCAGCACCTAGAACGACTAGCTTTTAGGGACAGAGAGGGAGTAAGCGGGTAAGGTGGGAGCAGCACCAGCGTGCTAGGTAGTTAATTGGACCCCGTTGCAACGTACGTGCATGTTTGCTAGTATATCCATAACAACAAAGTTTCTTTTTCATGTAAAGGGAAAGTTTACTCTCTCCATCCCTCATTTCACATGTACTCCCTCCATCCCATAAACAAAAACACAATTCTAGCTACGAACCTAGCTAGACATAAGCTAGAATTGCGTTTTTTATGAAACAGAGGGAGTACATTACTTGGTTGGCTTCTACTTATACATGATGATTTGTTGATACTCATAGAGACACCGTGATGGCAAAGATAGTCGAGAACAAGAGACTGCACTTTAAAGCGTGGGGGGGTTCATTTCAAGATTTAGACAGGCCACTCTTCATCATAAGAAAGGATAGTCAAAATGTGATTTAGGGAGAAAGCGTAAAATATATATTCATGGTGATTGACAGCAGAAAAATTATGGGAGTTGCTATATCTTTTTTTTTAAAAAAATAACCAACAATTTTTACAATATCCTAGACCATTGGATCATCTGTCATCATCACAGATAACAGAAAACAAATAACAATTTAACAATTTTGTTTATGAAAATACAAGAATAAAAAAGTGGCGTGTGTTGGTATAGAAAATAAAGAACAAACGACAATTAAAATTTTTTTCTATAGAAAGACAAGGACAAAAATGTGGTATGTGTTGGCACAAGTAACAGAGAATAAATGACGGGTAAATAATTTTTTCTATGGAAGACAAGAACAAAAATATGGTATATGTTGGCATAGAAAACAAATAACAATTTAACAATGGTTTTCTATGGAAACACAAGAAGGAAGAGAGAAATTTCTTTCGATAGACAAATATGAAAATTGAAAAATTATTTTAAAATCAGCAACAAATCATTTTTTTAGAAAGAGCAGCAAATCAGTTAAAGAAGATGTGGTTGATTGTGATACGTACCTTTTTATAATTTTCCATAGAACAAAAAAAAGCAGCATAAACAAACCAAACGGACCCAAGCTGCCCACATGGGCCGTGGGCGGCGGGCTTTTAAAAGAATCAGCCCACCAGGGCCCATCTTCTCAACAAGTCACCCTATAGCTGGGCAGCCTGGGCTGTGTGGCTTCTGAGGAAGTGAGAGAATCCACGTGTCCAATTCCTATTGGACACCGGTCCCCAACCCGCTGCGAAATTACCATTCGCTCTCCCCAACAGATCCCCCGTTTCCACCCGCAACCGCGTCGGCGATGGCGTCCTCCGCGGCGGCGACCGGCGGCGACGGCGAGAAGCCGCGCGCTTACCTCGGCCAGCCGCTCCTCGCGCCGCCACAGCCCCCTCAGCAGCCCTATTACGCCTACCCAGCCGCCTCCTACGCGCATCCCTCCCCACCACCACCTCCCCCGCCGCCGACGCTCGTCTTCGTCCCGGTCCCGGCGCCCTGCTCCCCTGTCCTCGTCCGGCTCCGCCGCCTGCGCCCGCGGGGGCGCGCGTGCCGCTGCTGCGCGCGGACGCTCCCGCTCCTCCTCCTCCTCGCGCTCCTCGGGGCCGCCGCGTTCCTCCTCTACCCGTTGCCCCCCGCGGCCCGCGTCGCGGACGTCCGGGTCGACAGCTTCCGCGTGGAGCCGCCGGTGCTCGACCTGGGCCTCGCGCTGCGGCTCCGCGTCCGGAACCCTGGGTTCGTCCTCCCGCTGCGGTACCGCGCCGTCTCCGCCGCCGTGTCCTACCGCGGACACCTGCTCGGGTCCGCCAAGGCGTGGCCTGGGGCCGGCGAGCTTGCGGCGAGGGGTGAGGTCTATGCGGATGCCCAGGTGTGGGTTGATGCTGGGAGGGTGCTGGATGACGTCATCGAGCTCATCGGGGATGTGGCTGCTGGGTCGGTGCCGCTGGAGATCGTCTCTGAGGTGGTTGGATCGATCAAGGTGTTCCGTTTCCATATCCCTGTGAAGGTAATTGCGTGCTCTTGCGATGGATTGTTAGTTGTTACCGACTTTGTTATGTCGTTACCATTAGTTTGCTCAGGAGTCGAGATCGATGCTTGCAAAGACTGGGGCTTTGGGATTGGGTTAGGGAATTTGTAACACTTAAGAACATGAAATGCTATAACTAAAACATTTTTAGCTGTTGGATCTGTTTAGAAGTATTAATTAACTCTTAAGATTTAAGGATTTGCATTAGGTTATCAGGGTCTGGATTCAACTCTTCTGGACTTAGCATTTGAGCTCTTATCATTGATTGAATGGTCCGAATTGCTGAAAGGGATTTGCATTTTTGAATGATCATAAGGACATAGCTTTGTTTGCCTTAATGTTATGATAGTTCCTAGCTTTCGTGAATGGCGATAGGTTGTGAACTTGTGGTTGGATCTGGATTGAAAAGAATTGGAAAGTTTAGTGGTATGAATACTTTATTCAAAGCGTATGGCAGTGATAGCTCGGATGTAGGATAACATCTGGAAAATAGTTCTTTCATTCCATATGATATGCTCCTAGCATCTGTATGGACAGCACCATCATACTTGGTGGTAAGCGAATATGGAATAGGGTTCACTGGCATCTCCTTTGTTGTCGTAGTTCTTTGGCTTGGCATTTCCATGTTAATAAAAGAAAGGGACTTATTTCAACCTTCTTCTTCTTTCTATATTTGTTAGAATAATCTAATTTTTAAATGACCAATAATGCATCTGTGTTTTTACGCTGTTTGTGTATTCAGATATGAATCTCTTTGTTTGCACTTAAATGTATTGGACGATGTAAGGGAACTATTTAAAATAGTTATTTATTAGTACAAATATGGACCCAACAGCTCGTTGAGTCATTTTGTAAAATACAACACATTTTTGGTCCAGAAGGGTAGGCATATTTTGTAGTATTTGCGTTGAACATGGTTTTTTCTATATGAATCTGGCCTTAGGCAAGTTTGTTCTAACATAACAATCAGGCTCATTAAAAAGAGTGTTTTTTCAATGATAATATAAAGAGTACTCTAATATAAATATGAGAACTAATTACACAGATGTTAACTGCAAAGAACAGTACCACAAACTGCCATTGAAGAATTATTAACATAAAGTGTAGTCAATCACATGACTGAACTGGTGCCAAAGGGTGAAGGAAACAGGATGGTGGACAAATAAGAGTCACAAAAGGATTAAACTACTACCTCAGAATTGATATTGCCTAGAATGCATGCTGTTAACACTTCAAGTTCAAACTTTGATTATTAACACACAATTATTCTGTATATCATATGGAAAGACACCAGTAGATTTATCATCAAAAGTTAACCCTTTGTTTCTGATTTTATATACATAAATATTTTTCTAAACCATTTGATTAGGATAATGTGGAAGTGCTCTCCATGTAGGTAATCTGGTAATGTACTATCTTGTATCTTCGCCCTGAAAAGGTGCCTCCAGATTTGTTAGACGCTTGCACTATTACAGTAGCTAGAGGATGAGATAGTGATTTTCAATTTTGAAATTTAGCATAAATTTGATGTCACATTTGATGGTGATGATTGTACTGGTGCCAACGTGTACAAGTGGGAAAGACATTCTAGATTGGATAGCTAACTGATGCAAGATTTGAGTTACCTGAAACAGAGTCATTTGAAAAATTGCGAGAATTGATAGAATGCGAACAAATATTCAAAAGAATTGGAATGTGTTGAGTCATTAAAAAGAATATATTCAAAAGACTTGGAATGTGTTGAGTCATTAAAAATCAGAACAGTAAATATATTTTTTTTGACAAAGGCGATCGCCCGGCTTTATAGAAAGCGTAAAGGTAGCAGAGTAACACAGGTAGCTGCTGGGGTTACAGCTTACAAGGGAAAAGCAACACCAGAACCCGAACAGTAAATATATAGCTTCTGAAGTATCAAATGTACCCTTTTTTTGCACAACAGCAGGGGAAGCCCCCACTGTTAGGGATTTATTAAACCAAAAAGAACCAACTGTACAAAAGAGAGAACAAAAAACAACAGCAGGGGAAGCTAGCTATTGTTATGTTTGTAATGTGTAAGGGAGCATTAATTTTTTCATCCCATTTTTGTTTCAATCTCTCAGGTTTCCCATTCGTTACCGAAAATCTAAATATTCCAGAGCAAAATGCACTAGCATATTTCTTAACGAAAAGCTCTGCCCTCTTGCCATTTCAGTGTATTGTCATGTGGCATCTCACTTTATATCGTCATGTTATATGTTTTTTATGCAATTCCCATTTGGGTCAAACCTCTTAACGCTCCTGCTAATCATCCAGGGGCTCATGTCGTGCTCAGTAAATATCAGTCCAGAGACTCAGAGAATCATAAGCCAGGATTGCTATTAAGGTAATGACCTTATGTTCTGTACAATTTGTTATATAATCCTTACTCTGTTGATTTATGCAAGTTATGAGTTGTGCTATCAGGATCATGTTATGAATCTTGCGCCTTTTTTTTGCAGTGCGAATGCTTCGAGGCTCCTCGTCCCTTTACAAAACTGCAAAGCCTGCTTGATGGACCTGAAGTATCTATCTGTATATAATCTGGATATTGTATTGTGTTCTAGGCCTGAATAATAGGTAATGAATAACATATTGTTGGACCACAAGGTATATGTTCTATTGCAGTACATCAGAACTGCCTATGTCTATTTGTAACTAGTTGATGCCAGCTTCGCTGATATGTACCATAGCATAGAAATAAATCATGGTGTATGATTTTACTAGATCATGTATGATGTATGGTGGCGAGTTGCAGGTAACTTGTTATATGATGTGTGGTATTTGAATTGCCATTCAACCGCTACTCGAGGATTTTGCATCCAACAACTGCTTCCAGTGATCAACATCTTTGGTCCAGCAAGCTGGTACTGGTGCTATCGATAATGCTGGGCAAGTCAGTATGAAATGGATGGTTTCTGATACTGGGATCATGTAGCATGTGGTTCAGACTTTAGGACACGAACAATCCAGTGTTTCAATTACCGCCACCTAAAAGAGAGAAAAAGATGCAATGGTTGGTTGATCTTGTTCCAATCATAAGCACAAAAAAAAAAAGGGCCAGCCTAGTGGAAACTATAGGAAGTAATTTCATTCCTTTCTTCTGCTGATGAACTTGGTCTGGCTCTATATATATTTTTTTCTTAGCTTTTTTTGCATGCAAGGACGTAATATAGGAGGTAGAAAAATGATCTGATCTTGTGCCTCTTCGAGGTATGGCCGCATGGTCTGCACATGTCGTTATGACACTCTACTCCAATGGTCGCGTGTTCAGAATTAGAAGCCCTGCACGACAAAAAGGGCCCTGAATTATGAGGCCATGCGAGGTTGTTCACTTGTTCATCTTGCATGCATCATTCAGTGCACAGTTTGCTCATGTTCTGAAATCTGAATGATAATGGATGTGTGTTACAGGAAACACAGTAGTGTCGCTTGCCAAACTGTTGTGGTCGTAGATCGTGCCATACTGGCATGCCTTATGCTTTGGACATGATTGGAGTTACCTTTTGCAACGGGCATATAATTGGAGTTACCTTTTGGAACGAGTTGCAGTCTATATCCATCTTCAGTTGGATTTAGCTCCAGCAAAGCTTCCACTGTTTGAGCAGCAAAACTGAAAGTTTCTTCGGAGACCAGGCTTTGCTGGAGCTAAATCCTCAGTGTAACAGTGGTTCGGGGAGGAAATTTGCAGATTAAAAAAGAAAGCAACACCATGAATTTACATGTCAAGCAGCTTTCACTCCTTGATGAATTTGCTGGATCTCGTAAGAGAAAGTAAAGAGCAACAACAGGTAATCAACAAAATAGTTTGTTCAAAAATCGAATTTAAAACAATATTATTTACCAACTATACGAAATAATGGCAAGTTCTGATAGTTCCAGTCACGATTGCCGCTAAAGCTGTAGCAGCTTATTTCACCGTAGTTAAGAAAAGGAATTACAGATACAAGCGACACACGGTTCCCCACCACCACTCTGACAAAAGTAAATATAGAGATTCGGTGATACAAGATTGAGAGTGTTCCTCAGTTCTTCACGGTGGTGACATGCCTCAGAAGCATCTGAATGACATCTGGGGAGATGCTTGCAGCCTGCTGGTTGAGCTGCTCGATTTTTGCGGCTGTCTCTTCCTCGAGACGCTTGACGTTTGCACCAGAGTCACCACTGCTCTGTAGTCACAAAGACAGAGAAGTGAGGTCCTGTAATCCTGTGGGGGGAAGGAACAGGATGTGCGGGTGTTCATACCTCTGCGAGCTTCCTCTGGAACTCAGCCTCCATCTGGGCACGGTATTCCGCTATCTCCCGCTCAGCCTCCTCTTTCGCTTGCTTAAGCCTCGCTGACTTGGCTATTGAACACAGGAAACACTCATGTTCATGTGAGAGAATATTAAGAGGAAGGGAGGGGGGTTAAAAGGGGTTGGCTTTTTAGCTTCCTATTAGCTGACAATTCACAAACAAGTTTAAAAGACATTTGTACAGTGCATGGTTCACAAAGGAATATATGTTTGCTAATGGGACCGACAAAAGCAAGGTTTCAACCTTTTTTTTTTATTGCGACTTAGCTGCAGCACACAGAAATATTCAAGTTTATCCTTCAGTCTATTCAAAAGGGAGAACATAATCCTTTTTACCTTTTAGCTTTGTTGTTACATTTCACCAGAAAACACTTCACCATTAAACATGCTTTTGCATACTGGAAAAAAGAAAAGTAAACTTCCTTTTTTCCTTCTTTAGACTATAGAAAGATTGCTTTGTGCAGAGTTGGACACTACAATATATCATGATCTCATCCCACCAAATATTACTACAGCATTCCCACCAAATATTCAGCACCTGTTCTGATTGTTAGGCCATGTGCTCTCATACCAAACTTACAATGTACAAATTTGCAAATCTAAGTGAATGGAACGAGCTCGTTCACAAGGTTGTTGATGTGTAATGCGAACTCATTCACAAGGTTGCTGCTATCTAACGCTACGCTAGATTCCCAATGACTCGAGCCGAAAACAAGACAGAGAGAAAACAGTACCAGCTCTAGCCGCGTTGACAATTTGCTGAGCCTCCTGCTCCGCAGCCAGCAACTGCTGAATCCCACTCTGGCGCCTGTTGGCGTCCATCTCTCAGCACCTGGGCAAAACCAAAAGGACCGTAATTCAGACTCAGAGAACAGAACTCAACTGTTTCAGACCAAACAAAAGGCTCTTTTTTTTCCTAGATAGATCGCCACAACACATTATGGCAGATGTATACTTCCATGCCATTATCCAGATATCGCAGCACGCAGGCAGCGGGGCCAACAAATCCGCCGCGCCGCGACGTATTATTATAATATCACAAGAGCACGCGTCGCAGATTCGCAGTAGCCTGCCCGGCGAGAAAGATTTGGGATCCAGGGATCGCGTCAGCGAACCGATCCCTTCCCAGCACGGGACGGGACCGGCGATCCGCGCGGACAGAAGGGATCCCGGCTACGCCGGCGAGCGATCCGCGAGGAGGGGGAGGAGGAGGGAAGGAACGCAGGGATCTCGGCGCGGGGTTACCTGATCTGGATCGGGGCGGGCTCCTCGGCGGCCGGACCGGAGCGGCGGGCGGTGGAGGAGCGGGTGCGGAGGTTGGGGAACAGATCGACTTCTCTGGAGGCGAAAGGATGGTGATTGGTGATCCGCGTACACAATACAACTTGGGTCCACCTACAGTACACGTTATGAGTTGGATCTGATTTGTATCCAAAAGTTTTTTTTTTTTTGAATCGAATACGAATTGGAATATGAGGCAAACAAAAATTTCAATCAAAAACAGAAGAGCGCCAACAATGGCCAATATTTCTCCACAAAGACAAAAGAAATTGCTTTTTTTTTTTCAACTTTCATGCCCATGTCCATGCCTATCGAATACGAAACTATACAACTGTCATTCTTACTTATAACGACTCAAACGGTTTTGCATTTTTTATTTGTTAAAACATGGAGTTTGCCAACTCTCAAATCAATATGGGGAGGAGAAACAAAGTTTATCTCCAATAGTTTGGCAAAATTGACTTGCCAAAATCCAAAAAAAAGAAAACCTGATGGTGCGCATAGGAGTAGCATGCGAGACGGAATGCCAAACCGATTGCGAGCTTGCATATATGCTAATCCATCACAGGATTTTGCCAAGCTAACAAAAATGCAAAGCCCATTTGCCAAACCGTTGCATAGGAGTTTTGTAGATTTTTTTGCAAAAATAAGAATGCAAAGCCCATTTACAAAACCGTTGGAGTTGCTCGTATTGGCATGTAATGACTTTTATTGTGTGCTTGCGTGGTTGCTAGTAGAATTTTGGTATCGTAATATGTATACAATGTTGGCTTGCTTAATGTTATATGTCTTTATCTATACCTAATAAAACGAAAAAATTTCATTTTACCTCTTTTTCATCCAACTAAAGAGTTTGACTCGGTTACATCGACGAAAGAGAAAACAGCTACCCAATCACCAGTACGTATTGGATTTGCATCTCCTTTCCGTCTCTATTTCTCTTTCTCCGCCCACGTAGTTTCTTTAGCTACGTTAGGCTCTCAAGAAAAATGCACCCTGATGTCTGTGATTTTTTTTTTCTTCATAGTAACTATTCCTTATATATACTTTTACTAATAAATCTATTATCTATTATCTAATAATAAAAAAGGAAAATTTCAGTCTGCCATGTAAAATCTATCTGCCACCGCTATTTCTTTTGCCGTCGCGGCTCCTGTCCGTAGCCGGTTAGAAGTAGGGGAAGAGAATAAAAGATACAGGGTTACACGTGTAAAAAAACTAGAGAAAGAAAAGGTCGAAGGATCTAAATTGAATTCGAGGAACTCTAGAATTCCTGATGTAAAAATTGAGTCCATATTGGGCCACCTGCTACTGGGTTGGAATCTACCTCATGGGTCTTTTGTGCCACTAGACTAGGACAAGCGTTGAATTGGCTTCTTTACGTTGTTTTTTTTTTCTAAAAACAACAAACTTATAAATTACATAGAAAATTATGGGGCAGATAAAAATTTTGGAAATTAAATATTAGGTATAGATTGAACATGTTTAAGAAGCTTAAAGGTAAGATACTGTGTAACGTCATGAAGGGCATCAATGCGAGGAGCAGGGGACTAAAATATGTGGACGTATTCATACAAAGATGAGGGGTAAATTAAGACGAGGAAATGCTAGTATGAAGTAGTCCAAAGTGTTACAAGGGAT
>DXKC01015931.1:0-13978 GCA_031170775.1 Cymbopogon citratus
TGCTCCGAAATGGTGTGGAAACATGGCATATCGGGGTCGTTTGCCTCATTGGAAACTGCTTCCTGATGGGTGCTTACTTAGTCCTTCAGGTGATGCAGACTTCTGAGCTCTCAGTGTTGATGGCATAACTTGGCAGCATTGGGTTCGGTATTTATTGACGTGATATTTCCTTTTTGTTATTGACTGTGAATATCTATTGGCTGAGATATGAATGTTACTGTAGATTTCTGGTGATGCCTGATGCAAATTGCTGTCCTTTTCTTTTTTTAGGCCTTGTTTAGATGCAAAATTTTTTGGATTTTGCTACTGTAACACTTTCGTTTGTATTTGACAATTAGTGTGTAATCATGGACTAACTAGGCTCGAAAGATTCGTCTCGTGATTTACAACCAAACTATGTAATTAGTTATTATTTTTACATTTATTTACTGCTCCATGCATGTGACTAAAGATTTGATGTGATGGAGAGAGAGTGTAAAAATCTGGAAGTTTGAAGGCATCTAAACATGGTCTTAGATAATAATTTTCTGTCCTTTTCTGATGTGACAAATACAGGCCCCGGTGCTGATAAAATATCCTGCAAGCTTATCCCTGACTGCTTACTCCTATTCTTTTGCAACATTGTTTATGGTGGTTACTGGCGTATTTACTACCAATGGGCTCCATGAGTGGGCACTGACAACGACTGAGATCATAGCCATCTTATATGCTGTGAGTACATGAATTTGACATCAGGCTTAGATTTAGAGGTCCCCTGCTTCTGTGTAACCACATTTTTCTTTTTTGCTTGTAACCAGGGAGTTGTTGCGTCCTGTCTGAACTATGCGATCATGACTTGGGCAAATAAAATTCTTGGGCCTTCTCTAGTTGCCCTCTATAATCCTCTCCAACCAGCATGCTCCACCTTGCTTTCAACGATTTTTCTTGGAACCCCAATTTATATAGGAAGGTTTGGCCTTGCTCCCAACTCTAATTATTCCAGAATGCTGTTTCAACATTATATTTTGGTGTTTGGTCTAAAAAACATTATATTTTGGTGGTTTCGCAAACTTTGGATCCTTTAAATTATTGGTTCAGCATGAGCTTATCAAGTATCAGACTATCAGTTGCACATGAATCATGGGTCAACATAATATTAGTTGAGCTCATCAAGCAACCATGCAACTTTTAAAATCTGACCTTGTTTTTTATCTGTATTTTATTTGTTTCAGTGTTATTGGGGGACTCTTCATCATTGCTGGTCTTTACCTGGTTACATGGGCTCGCTACAATGAAGCTCAGAGAGTTCTGGCTTCCCGTTACTTGCAACCTCTTCTTGTGGAGGATCTACCAACCACCAAGGCAGAAGGAAGCTCTTTTAGGGGCTCCATTGATCCTTAGACCCCAGAGAGGCAGATGGATTGCCTCAATTGTTTTTCTAGGACAGCTGCAGGAGCAGATTTATTTCATGTCTTTGTTGTATAATACCAATCTAGCCTAGAGTCATCCTCCACATAATTACTACCATTTCAAGCATTCAAATAAGGTCCCATTATCAGGAAGAATGGCAGGGTACTGAAAAATAGCATATCCTGAACATAATCTTGATATTCTGGTATCCCAATCTGCATTTTTGTTCCAAGCATTTGCAGGAGATACCTTTGGTTAGGTCATAGGTGCATTGATCCTTCGACTTCAATAGCTTTGTGTGTACAAGTCCAAGGCTAACTGCAGTTGGATCAACCTCACCAATGTAAGGAACTTGCACTGACAGTAAGGCACTTGCACTGACTGCTTGACCTATTTGTCTATCTTCTGAATTTGGGAGCATCCACATTGTATGCCATACACCTGTTCGTAGCATATGTACAGTCTGTTCTTATTGCACTTTTTTGTTGCTATGATTTTTTTCTATAACTTGAGTTTATCTTTTGTGTTGGCAGAATATCTTTTATGACTAAGAAGTGAAGCTGCAATGCACTAGAGCTATCATACTCGCAGCAAGCCGGCCTTTTCTTCCGCGATGATGGAATCCAACCTGTTCTCTGTATTTAAGGAGGAGTCAAAATAATACTCCAAAGTTTATGTATTCGTGTAGTATCAGATTTCGGAACAATTGGACAATGTATACCCGTAGTGTGTGTGTTTTTTTTAAAGTGTGCGTTTATCTTCTCTATTTCCGATGCTGTCTGTGCTTTCAGCTATGTATACAAGTTAACCGATGCTGTCTTTGCTTCCCCTGGGTAAATTTTTATACGGTCAGATTGAACTCAATCCAAGGTATATTCAGATTGTAGGATTAAATATTTATCCCTGATTGTGCTGCGCGAGAGCATGCGTCAGGTAATAGGATCCTGCAGTTTGTAAAACAACATTAAACTATACTCCTACATAATCCTTTTGGACCGGTGAGGAAGCCACGATCACTTGCATCGCTATGTTGGAGAAGACAACGACAGTGCAGATCTGGGGGATAGGGTTGAGGACCTTGGCGGTGGGCGAGGCAGGCAGGCGTGTGGGGTCAAAGACAAAGACGGAGGTTGAAGATGAGCATTGGTATTTCGTACCGCCGCGTGCCCTGAAGGGCACCCCAGGATATTATTTGGTGGCCATTATTAGGCTCCAATTAAAAAAATTCAAATTTGACAGATATTTTGCCGCCTCAATTTGTGCCCTACCGAGAGTCCGACTGGCAAAGTTAGCCCGAGTTACAGATCACGGCGGTCACTAAACATGGATACAAGAACTTGCAGGATTAGGAGGAATCAAGATCAAACTGCGGATGTATTTGCTAGGCAGGCTTTAGAACAATCACTAACCACTGCTCCTACAGGCTTACAATGTACCTGCTCTAATGCATCTCATGATCAGTGCCCTCTCCTGGAGGCACTACAGTATGTACCCTTAAACTCTGTAAGGCTCCTAACAGCGGTTTGCTGTTAATCGATAATAAAAATGTTTGTTGTAAAAAAAAAACATGGATACAATGTTCACACGCTTTTCAGTCGGGTGATGCAATGATATCAAATGTAGTCATCTTCACTCCTGAGGGAACTATTATCCGAAGCGAAGTGGAAACTACACCAAATAATGGCGCACATTTATCCATGACACACTATTAACTTAAACAGAAGACACACTTGAGTCTGGTGTTCGTCTCCTATGAATAAACTTAAACAAAAGACACTGAGTACAGTATTCGTCTCCTATGAATGCACTTCAGAACATCGTCTGGGACTTTGTGTTCAAAGGATTATGTTGGGCTTAGAAATAGTCATTGTGCAAAGTTCAAGACATGTAGCCGCACTAGATGAACATAGTATTATAAATGTCAATTGATTGCAACTCTAGCATTTGCATTTCACCAAAAAAAGACTGTACATATCTAGTTTTAAGTTTTTTCATTTGAAAAAGTTTAAAGGTTCAAAAAAATTGAACCTTTAAACTTCTTCAAATGAAAAAACTCAAAACTAGAGAGTTGTAGATCTCGTCGAGAGCTACAATTTTCATACAAAAATCATCTTCATCCGACGTAGTATTGAGGAGTTATGATTTTTCGAAGATTTAGTCTTGTCGCGCCAAAGAACCGGCGACCAGAAGGTCGTATTTGGTCGCGCCAATGCATGTGGCGCGACAATATGGTTTGGTCATGCCATAGAACTTGACGCGACCAAAAGAGATATGAGGTGCAAATATTTTTTAGGTGCGGTTATTTTTGAAATATTGATTAAATAAGGATTAAAATTTAGAAAAAATCCTCTAGAGTTCTAGTCGCAATACAAGCATTGTGGGCTTGTGGCACACAATAAGTCTATTTTTTTTTATTAAGATTAAGGCACCAAAAAATACATAAAAAGTATGCAAGTAGGCCTAGCAATTATCCATTTCTAGAGAGAGGCAATTCTCCTAAATAGTCCAAGGGCACAAATAAAGCAGGTGAACACTGTGAGAACTGAATTCAACCACAAAAAAAAACAATGAAAAATGATATACCCCAGAGACCATGTATCAGGGCCTTGTTCTCTTGGAGAGAAAGAGTTAGAAAGTGGAATTCCGAACTCCTGTAGCACTTTCGTTTGTATTTGACAAATATTATCCAATCATGGACTAATTAGGCTCAAAAGATTCGTCTCGTGATTTAGAACCAAACTGTGTAATTAGTTACTTTTTTTATCTACATTTAATGCTCTATGCATACAACTAAAGATTGATGTGATGGTGATGTGATAGGGAATTTCACTTTCAACTATGGAAAGAGAACAAGGCCCAGATATTGGAGCGATTGGTTGCTGGATCCAACAGTCATGCATAAGATTTTCAGCAACATACTATTAAATTGCATAAGTATTTAAGTATAGCATTCGAAGCAAATACAAACAGAATTAACTTAAATTGCTTCAACCATGACTCCATGAGTCCACAAACAGTATCTGGTGACTAAATGGCATCCAACTCCAACAAAACAAGTGATCCCCCACCCCCAAACACAATGCTTTAAAACATCAGGAATCATAATGTATAATATTGTTGCCTAATTTTGAATGATCAGGCTTACATGAATGTTTGGTTGTACCTAGTGACAGTACAAAGTAATCCTGACCACAAGTAATAAGCAGTCAAGTTATCAAGCAATGAATATATGTTGATTACATTGAGGGGGTATTGTAAGCTTGGGACTAGGAAAACCTCAAATCTGTACATCGCTTTGAAATGTAAATTGCTTCACCCTTGTGTTACTGGACAAACCTAGCAAGCAGCAGTAAACACCATCCAGAATGAAAAAGGATGGAAGTGCTGTCATACCCCAATGCCTCAAACAGCACTAACCATACTACTGCATTATTGCCTAAAATTGAATGGTCCACTTTACAGAAGGTTATGCTTTCTGGCATGAAGTACAAGTAAATCCTGATCACGGAAGCACTAAATTTACCAAGCAAATGAATAAATGCTCAGCTACAACGAGGGGGTAATTGCAAGCTTGAGGCCTGGAAGACCTTAATCTGTACATCGCTGAAACGACATACCCAACTTCAAATGACAGTGATGCATTATTGTCAGGAGTGATGCTTTACTCGTGAGCAAACAATTCTCCCAGGAAGACGACAAAAGATAATGAGCATAGTCATTAATATGGCGTTACTCCAGCATTTTAAACAAAAAAGATAGCCCCCCCGGGCCGCCGCCTTTTATGTCAGTTAGTTCAAAATATAAAAGGAGGGAGGGAGTACATGGTTAATTGGTTATCTGTTGCATTACTCATCTCTCATGAATGCCCCTCAGCACTTTGGAATCTAGGAAACCAGGACCCATTCAAAAATAGTAAACTTAGTGTAGCGACGAACTCAAGACATATATATACTTAACCATGTGAGGAACTGAAATCAGTAACGAACTCCAGCATTTGTATATGACCAAACTAGACAACCGCCTTTCATTTCTAGTCACAATACATAAACCAGTATAACAACTAGGCCTGACAATTGTCCCGTCGTAAACAAAGGCAATTCTCCTCACTAGTCCAAGGCATAAGCAAAGCAGGTGAAGATTTGGGCTAGCCCAGCATATCCAACAATACAAATTATTCATACCTATGACAAGATACGATCTGCATCATGAAAATGAACCCTTAACCCTCAGCTGACAGTATTAAACAACGAACAAAAGAATCCCAATTCGTGAACTCTTGCCATTAGATAGACGAAAGTACTAGCAGCCGTCGCCAGCATCACAGAGCACCGACACATAGTTAAACATGCCAGAGTTGCTGACGACGAGATTGATATACGGTTGACACATCTATGAAATGACACATGTGCCACACTATAATAACGTAAACCAGCAGATAACCAGCAGAAGATTAACAGTACACTGCAGGCTGACTGTGGCAGCCGCCCAGGCGCCCACAGGACTGGAGGCCAGTAGTTTGATTCATTAATCATTATAGATCAGGTTGGTGGATGGGATTGAAATCAAAGGGATTTACCCCAAGTAGGTAAGCGAGCCAGCCAGGCAGCCAACTCTCTCAGGAAGACGACAACAAATAATGAGCAAGTCATTAATACGGCATTACTCCAGCATTTTAAACAAAAGATATTCCCTCCCGACTTTTATGCCGGTTAGCTCAAAATATAAAAGGAGGGAGTCATGGTTAATTGGTTATACGTTACATTACTCATCTCTCATGAATGCCTTTCAGCACTTTGGATGTTGGAATCTAGGAAACCAGTACCCATGCAAAACTAGGAAACTTGGTCTAGCAACTCAAGACATATACTTAACCACGTGAAGAGGAACTGAAATCACTAACGAACTCTAGCATGTTCATATGACTCAAACTAGACAACTGCCTTCCATTTCTAGTCACAATACATAAACCAATATAACAACTAGTGCTGACAATCGTCCTGTCGTAAACAAAGGTAATTCTCTTTGCTAGTCCAAGCATATCCAACAACATGAATTTATTTATACCTATAAAACAGATAAGATCTGCATCATGAAAATGAAAGCCTTAATCCACAGCTATTAAACAACGATCAAAAGAATTCCCAATTCATGAACTTTACTTGCCATCAGAAGAAAGTAAACAAGCAACAGAGTTCCTCCATTGTTCAAGGAGACCCGATCAACATTAACAGTACTAGCAGCCATCGCCGGCAACACAGAGCAGCTGACAGAGTTAAACATGCCAAGTTGCCGGCGACGAGATTGCTACATAGTTGACACATATATCACACGACACATGTAGCAGCAGTATAACAACGACGAAAAGCAGCAGCAGACTAATAGTACACCGCAGGCCGACTGCGGCAGCCGCCACCGGACCGGAGTCCAGAGGTCGGTAGTTTGATTGACTATAGATCGGGTCGGTGGATGGGATTGAAATAGAAGGGAATTACCCCAAGCCGGCAGGCAGGCCAGCAAGACGGCTACTTCTTGAGGCTGCCGCGGACACCAGGCTTGGGCTTGGAGGTGGTGGCCTCAGCAGCGGCGGCGGCGGCGGGGGCGGAGGAGTGCAGGTTGAGGAGCTTCTCCGGCTCGAAGGGGAGCTTGGGGTGGCGCGCCTCGTGGTGGATCTGCATGGACTTGATGTCGGGCGCCGGGGTGCGGCAGAGCGGGCACGCCAGCTTCGCGTGCCCGCCCTTGTCCTGCCCCAGCCGGTCCGCCTGCCCGGCCTTGCCGCCGCCCCGGTTCGTCGTCGCCGCGTCGATCTTCGCGGCGATCTCCTTCGCCGTGTGCTTCTTCGGCTTCGCCTTCCCCGTCATGGCCGCCGACCCCTCCTTCTCCTCCTCCTCCCGCGGTCCCGCCGCCGCCGCCGCGTCGCCTTCCTAACCCTACTTGCGTTTTGTGTTCTTCGCGGTGATGGGGGTGAGAGAGAGGGAGAATGCGAAACCGGGGCCGCCAATTATTAGCCTCCAGCGGCGGCACACGGCTTCTCCCCGCGGCGGTAGTCGTCTCGCTTCGGCCGTCGGATCTGAAACGCACGGTTCTGATTGCGTGGGCTCGGATTCCTAGGAGGCATTTGGATATTGTCCGGTGCACGAGACACAAAGTTTTTCATTTGTGTGTGGGCCATACCTGTCCGCCACAGTTGATCTTTTCCATGTCCAATGGTATTTAGGCCACGTTTGGACATGACAGTTGATTTTTTTTTTTAGAATTGGTAAATCTGTGCCAAATTTCTTACATGAAGGTCAGTGACAAACATGTCGGCTTTTTTTTTTTAGCTAGAGTAGGAAAGAGAAAGGACATTTTAGGTGTTCACATTGTACAAGATGAGAGAGACATTCGTATTGACTTTAACCTCGTGTCACGACCCTCCTCCTCCACCACCTCCTCGCATCCTTCGCCATCGGACCTCGTCCTTGTTCCCACGCTTATCCTCATTCTGCCCCCTTTTTCTTCCTCCTCGTCCTGCCACAAGCTCTAGGGTTTGTGGGAGCTCTGTCATGGCCATGCTCATCGACAACGTCGAGCTTCGAACTCTAGCCATGGTGCCCCCCTAACCTAGCCCAGCTGCCTCCGCCAGCACCAGGGCCCTAACCGCCCGACATCCTTCCCCACCGCCCAGCTGCCCCTGCCTCCTCCTTCCTTCTAAGCCCATAGGAGTTGGCTTCTTCTCTTTCTTCGACAAATTCCTTTTCGCTGGAACCCTAGGTGGCTTCTTCCCCCTCTCCAGCGTGGGTCGTGCTTAGGTGCGAGGAAGAGAGTCAGTGGAGGAAGGAGAAGGATGTGGGGAGGAGGCGAGCGCGAGGAGTGCGACAGGTCACGCCACATGTTAGAGTACGGTGGTGTTTAGAGAAAAAAAACCTTCATTTTCGTGTGTATTGTATATGCCTCGCACACCTTCATTTACGTGTGTCGTATATGCCTCACATGTCTGAAGCATTTGGATGAGAGAATCACTTCCATTTTTGGATAAAATCTATGTCAAACATATCACACCTCGAAACGTTTCTATAGAAAATCAAACAAAAATTTCTAGTGTCTTTGTATTGTATATTATATATAAGTGAGAAATGGTATTTTTTTGGTATGGTATTTTTTTGGTTTTAGCCTTTTAGGTGTGTGTTTAGTGCGAGGTAAAATAGCGTTTAGACAAGATATTTCACTTCGTGTGTGGACAACTTCTGATTCGCGTGTTTGATATTTTTCTGTGCTCTTATGTTAGTGAGCATTTGGGGCGCACCCTCACATGTTCGAGGTCTATTCGTGCAATACATACACCATCGTTCACACTAATGATGGCAAAGTATTGCTCATGTACATCAATGCTTGCAGAGATGCTCGTTCTTGATTGCATAGGGCCTTCACCAACGCATTTCAACCACGTTTATTATGGGTAAAAAAACCAAATTTATTCAATTTAATATTTCAGTAAAAAATTCTTCTTCTGAAGATAGCGTAGCCGTAAATCAATAACAACAAGATTATTCTGGTTGATGAAACTGATAACGATGAAGTATATGAAGCGTGAGACCACTGGTTAGTTCAACCCTTTAAATCTTTCCAACTAAACATTTTACTTCTGAAGATGGCGTAGCCGTATATCAACAACCACAAGATTAAACTGGTAGATGAAACTGATAACTATGAAGACGATGAAGTGTGAGACCACTGATTAGTTCAACCTTTTAATTCTTTCCAACTAAGTAAATAAGAAAGCCACTGATAACTATGAAGACGATGAAGTGTGAGACCACTGATAGTTCAACCTTTTAATTCTTTCCAACTAAGTAAATAAGAAAGCCACTGTAGTAAACAGAAGAAACTGGCGCAAGCCAATTTCAGCCACTAATAACAGTTCTAGAACGACAAACGACCACCAGTAACTGCTTATTATGATTCAAGATGGAACATCAGTTCAGCTCATCACATCGGCAGCTCGCCGCTATCTGCTATGACAACCTTGCTCTTTGGTTGCCCACTCTGCCGGCCTTCAGCTTCGACCTTGTACACAACATCCATTCCAGACAACACCTTGCCAAACACAACATGCTTCCCGTCCAACCTAACATACACAAAGTAAAAGCATGAGGTAATCAGCATAAATCTTCAACAGATTAAGAAAAACCTTCAGTCAAGATTGGAGAAAATAAGGTCACAGTTACAAAGACCTGTGAATATTACTTACCAGCTTGTTGTCACAGTGGTGATGAAAAACTGAGATCCGTTTGTATCTCTCCCGGCATTGGCCATGGACAGAAGGCCTGACACAAGAATCGGTCACCAACATGTTATGATTTATGAATTAACAAGCCTAGTAGTAAAAAGATCCTGACAAATAAAAACCACTCAAATAAATTATTTCTATGTAACAGATATTATCCCTTTTCAGGGCCACCTAAAAAATTCTAAGGCATAATTGATCACCTGGTCCAGTGTGCTTGATCTTAAAGTTCTCATCAGCAAACTTCAAGCCATAGATAGATTCACCACCCCTCCCATCCCCAAGAGTGAAGTCACCTCCTTGGAGCATGAAGCTGGGGATAATTCTGTGGAATGTACTTCCCTTGTAGTGGAGGGCTTTGCCACTCTTGCCAACTCCTTTCTCTCCTGTATAACAAGAAAGTTGAGAGCCACATGAAACCAAAACCAAACAAGTAGCCTATTTAATAACAAGTAGCCTATTTAATAAGACATCACTTAGAAAGATATTTCACAAATGTAAAACTATTTAATATGCGGAATGGGACCTCTTCCATTATACGACAAGCTAAAATAACACTACTTATATATGATGAATGCAATAACATTATTGTAATTGATGATGTTCACTTTCACTTTTCCCACAAAATAAGATGGGTCAAATAAGATTAGGAATGTGCACTTTTTTTTTGGAGAAGCTGTCCATTTTTTATTGGATGTAACCAAACTATACTATGCTGCCTTACAAAACAATTTCAATTAAGACTGCCAACAACCATGAATCTAATCATTAGGACACTATAACAAGGGTAATAATAACATTCTTAACATATAACATACCTGTGCAAAGAGCTCGGAAGTTCTCTGTAGGAAAACAAGAAGTAGGGTCCATTAGTTTTCCATTATCCAATGAGAAATTAGTTTTGTATTGTCAATAATAAGTTGATAATACCTGCTGTCTTAGGAACAGTCTTCCCAAAAAGCCCCATGACAATCCGACCTATGACAGTTCAGAAGCAAGTAAGCACCGATGAGTCAATCAGTAAGTTAGTGGAGCACCACCATTCGTATTGGAACACCATGTTGACATTTCTCTTTGATACTAATAACCAAACCAATAAGACTAAAGAAAACAACATAGACATAAACCCGATTGTAGCAGCAGCAAACACTCCACATGACATGCAACAATAGCAAATGACTTTGTACTGTGAGGCTGTAAGCCTGGTGGTTGAGCAGAGACACTAATCAATGAGAGTGAGAGTGAGAGTGAGAGTGAGAGCGCAGCATAACTAGTGGAAATAGCTAGACATCGAAAATCGTCCTATTCCTCCACTTTGGTACAACGTAGCGTGCTGATCTGAGAGTAACTAACACTGCAGAAAGTGAGAGGGGGCCGCCGCCACAAACCTGCGGGCTTGCCGTCGATCTCGATGTCGAAGTAGACCTTGTGGGTAACCTCCGTCAGGTCCTTCTTAGCCTAACAAATCAGCAACCAAACACCACGGTTAGCCGCTTGGATCCCGATCCAACAGATTCAGTCATTCAGATACTCGCGTCAGAAACAGTCAAATCGACAATCAATCCTGCGCAGTCGCTAATCAGATCGGAGAAAAATAACAGTGCGAGAGTTGGGGGAGGAGCGAATCATGGGCGTGTGGGCAAGGGACCGACGAGGCTGATGAGCACCTGGGCGAGCGTCAGGGCTGCGGCGGCGAGCGCGAGCCACAGGCACACCGTGGCGGGGAGCCAGGCGGCCCGAGCCGCCGCGCTCCTCTTCCACCCGCTCGGCGCCATCTCCGATCCGCACGCTCCTCCTCCGCCGCCGCCGCCGCCGATGAGGTCGAGAGAATTCTGCTGGATCTGATCGTTCTGCTGCACTTCTGTAGTCTTCTCCTCGTCCACGAGATAGAGCACCAAATAAGGGGAGCAGAGGAAGGCTCCTCCTGGCTGACATGTGGGGCACTCCTGGGTCCCACATGTCAGTGTGATGGCTCCGCTCTCGGACGGCAGACACTGGGCAGTGGCCACTCACTTGGGTGGTTATTAAACTACTTATGAAATTATTCTAAAAAAAACTACTTATGAAATTTATATACGATTTCTGTAAAAATCATGTATTTCAAACGGCTCTCAGTGCATGTACACATTAACAAGAATCTATACAAAGCAAGTTTTTTTTTTAAAAAAAATATTCTATACAAGCAAAGCAAGTGGCATTTGCTAGTTTTCATCATAAAACTTTTCAAGTGAAAATTAGATAAGCAAATTCACATATATAACCCTTGTTCTGAAGTTATAAGTTTTCTAGATTCATTATATTTACTAAAGCTATATATGAATCTGGAAAGCTGAAATGACTTATAATTTGGAACGGAGAGACTTGTTTATAAGACAAACCACCTCCAACCAATTCTTTTTCATTGTGACAACAACATTCTTTTTCATTCACATGTTTCATCAAGAGAGAAGGAAAAGTTGCGATACAACACCGTGACAACAACATGCGATGGCAGGCAGGCACACTGAGTAACACAACAATCATGTTTGGTTTCTTAACAAGATGATGGATGGCTATGGATCATCGATCAGTTCATCATCAGATCAGAGATCATGATGCTGGGCAGCATCATCATCAGTGAGCTGCCCGCTGTTGACTATGACGACCTTGGCCTTGGGCACGCCGCTGGCCTGGCCTACAGCTTCGATCTTGAGGACGACGTCCATCCCTTCCAGCACCTTGCCAAACACAACATGTTTCCCGTCCAGCTTCTTGGGCAACCTTCAATCAATTTGCAAGCACAAAATTAAACCAAGTAGCATGCGGGTAGTAGGCATCATGCATATATCACAGCTGTGCTCAAGAACATTATTCAAGGGATTGATTTTTTTTTTTTTGAGAGAGAGATCTGTAGGGGCAATGGATTGATTATTACTTGTTTTCATCTACAGTGGTGATGAAGAACTGTGAGGCGTTGGAGTCTGGTCCGTAGTTGGCCATGGACAGCGTACCTGCAGATCGCACATCAGAGATTATTATTCAGAGGTGAGGTGTGCAACTCCATTCCATGCATGCATGGAAGTGTGCCTTTTGTGGCTGCAAGTTTTGCAATTACTTGGGTTTCAGAGTTTCAGACTTTTTCAGTCAGTATGTACCAGCTTTAGCGTGGGTGAGCTTGAAGTTCTCGTCAGGGAAGATGGTGCCGCCGTAGATGGAATCGATCCCCGTTCCGTTGCCGTATATGAAATCTCCTCCTTGGATCATGAACCCCGGGATGATCCTGTGGAACGTCGATCCCTTGTACCACAGAGGCTTGCCGGACTTGCCAATCCCTTTCTCCCCTGTGCAAATAGCTCGGAAATTTTCTGTAAAAAAACCGAAAAGGTACACATGGGGACAGTAGTTAGCGTTCCAATCAACAATGAACTCATCATATAAGGAAAACAATTACGTACACAACATTTGTTGATTTGTGAACTAGAGTACATATACTACCTACTGTCTTAGGAACAGTGTCCCCAAAAAGACCCAGCACGATCCGGCCTGTGCATGCGAATGTGAAAGTTGCGATTAGATACGAGTATCGATCATCGATCAGTATAACCAACATGCATATATGCATGCAAACCACCATCTATCTCAAGATAAACAAGCCGGCAAAATCTCAGCCTCGAATTAATTCTGGTAGCATGCATGCTCGATCACGATCACGAACCTGCAGGCTTGCCGTCGATCTCGATATCGAAGAAGGTCTTGGCCGTCACCTTCTCCAGGCAGTGGTCTCCTTGCGCCTGAATTCAACAGCGACAATGCATGGCATGCATCGATCAGAGGAGGCTGCGAATGATCAATGGAGCTAGCGAGCACCGTACCTGGGCCAGCGCCAGGGTGGCCGCGGCAAGAGTGAGCCACAGGCATGTCGCCGACGAGCTGCGCGGAGCCATCGCAACCTTCTTCCTTGTCGCCGGCGAGTCTCTCTCTTCTGGCTTCCTGCAGCTCGCGTCGTTCGCGATCGTCCTTTCCTTATAAAAGGAAGGGGCGCTGGCTGACAGGTGGGGTCAGGCAGAAATAGCGATGGCCCAACTGTTTGTCGCCCCATTGCATGGCTACAAATAGACGGCATCAGCAACTGGCCAACTGCAAAATTCGATGGCACATGCCCAATATTTGAATGGTTAATCATCCACACATGCCCAATTTCCAGCACAAACCATGCAGGAAAGGTCGAAACTAAGGCCCCGTTTAGATTGAGGAAAAAAGCTAAAGTTAGAATTCTGGGCACTGTAGCACTTTCGTTTGTATTTGACAAATATTGTCTAATCATAGATTAATTAGGCTCAAAAGATT
>DXKC01015934.1:0-10250 GCA_031170775.1 Cymbopogon citratus
CCTCACTCGTGCGCACCCGGGAAGAACTTCCCGGTCGGTCACCCATCCCTAAATTGCTCCAAGCCAAGCACGCTTAATCTTCGAGTTCTTTAGAGATGAGCTTCTAGAAAAGAAGTTACAACTTTGTATGAATATACTATTAATCCTATTAAGCCTTGGTCTAGGGTGTCACAAAAAATATTTTATTGGGAAGGTGGTAGTGTCGGCTGGATCTGGGCAAGTTGGGTGGTTGGACAGCAGCATTGCAGAACATTGAACCAAATGATATCTATATTATTCATATTATAGTTAATTTATTATTATCTTTATTTTAAAATTAATTAGGCCTCCTAAACCCACTCATGGGCAATTGAGCCTCACTTTCATTAGAGGAATCCTCCTAAATTCATTAGAGGAATCCTCCTAAACCAATTCACAGGTCATTGGGCCTCCCTTACTCCGACGAAGGGCCATTTTGTTTCCATCCCCTCCGACTCGGACTGAGCCGAGCACAATTTCTGACGAAGGGCTATTTTGTTTTCATCCCTCCGACTCCGACTTGGAGCCGAGCACAACTTCCAGATTGGCGCGGCGGGGGCTACACTTGCTAGGCGCTGTCGTTGTCATCATAGCGACCTACACTATAGTTTTGATACTCATTCAGTCTGCTGGGGTGCTCTCAGCGGATCCCTCCATCTTGTATCCACAATCAGAGGTTCGCCAGCAAAAATTCCTACTTTCGCGATTTCAAAGGTTCATTTTTCCAGTGTTCTGTACGTCGATCGTAGGGTGTTGAGTGCTGATGCCGGAGCTCCAAGCGGTCGTGCACGGCCGAATGGCCCAACCCCTCCGCCAGGCGTACACGCACGGTCGAGCGGCGCTTCCACTCTGGCTGCAGGCGACGCACGGTGCGACGACGCTTCCACTGCAGCTGGCGGACGCGCACGCCAAGAAGGACCCTTCCTCCGCCAACCGCACGAGCACGACGGGGGTGCTTCCACTGCGTTTGCACGCGGAACCCGCCGATGCTTATATAATGGGTGGATGACGCGTCGTCAGGTGCTAGCACATTAGCATCTAACCATGCATAAACTTGTAATAATTACATTAGTAAATTTAATTTGGTCTTTCCCCACCAAGTTTCCTTGCTACTGAAATGATTGAATAAATATATAATTGTTCTAGCCCGCAGCTTTCCTAGGCGGACTAGCACAAATGAATTCACAAATCTATCTTTGAGTATATATTTTTTTACTGTTTAATTTGGCACATTGGCCCTTTGTAACTTTTGTGGATGTTAAAATTCAAAAATAAAACCATTGCTTGTTTACGAGAAGTTCAGGTGCTAGTGGAGAGAAAGAGAGAGAGAGAGAGAGAGAGAGAGAGAGCCAAATGACTCAGGGTCAGATTGGCTCTCCACATTGTTCTCTCCCCTTTTTATAGGGAAGGTGTTTCATTATCGTCCAGTGGGGTTGTTATTTTACCATAGTCTCTAAGGCCTACCAATGAACCTAAATCTTATCATGCAAGCCCATAAGCTATGTAATTGGGCCATAAAAACATCAATGGAGATTGCTTACATATAGAACACTCCCAACGGTAGACCTAGCTATTTGATTTTGATCAAAAGGACAAGCCCCAATAGCTGAATACGATTAAGCGTGACTCAGTTACAACTCAATCTGACACATCCCCTCTTCAGCTCAAGTACTTGTAGCACTGTAGGAGGTCAAAGGGCCTGATTCTAATACCTATCTTGACATGTATGACATCCTCATCTCCTATGCTCACTAGTTTGAGTCCATGATAGCACTACCAGAAGCAGCTTAAAGAGTGATTAGAGTACTGCTCTAATCATATTATTGTGTAATAACGTATGTGTCTCTTATCAAATGCTTTTAATTTTGATGTGTAATCAGCACGCATTTTTTTCCGGCTCTTTGTATCATGTATGTGATTCTATCACTTGATTGATGTACTGGTTTAAATTTTGATTATGAGGTGTTTTAACTTATATTATATTGTTTATGTGTCTCATCTATTGTGATGATTGCATACATATACTCTGATGTTTACGGACATGTACCCCAACTGCATACCTTGGTTCAATTCTTGATCCTAGCTAGCCAAATGACATTTTGATTTTAATTCTAGGAATTAAATTATGTTTGCATTCAAACAAGAATAATGGAAATGAATCAATTTCCAGCTGATAGCTGATTCAATTCTGTACGAGTCATTCCTAGAATATGATTTATCGAAACCGAAACAGCCCCAAAGTAGGAAGTGAGTAGTTGCTTTTTGAAGGCTAAGCCTGTTGTTACTTTGCCTCATGTGAATTGAAAAGAACACAATAGTGGTTAGATCCGGGCAATATAAACCAATACCTGAACATGTTTAATGTTCAGAGTTCAGAATGGTCGTACGTGCCATCACAGAATTCTCACTGCAGCCGATCAATTACTCTACAAAATATGAGCACATCGAAAAAAAAATATTTGACTATGTTCATGTAAATTCAGACTTGTTGGAACCGTGCTTATGTCCCTGCGAAGTGTTAGGAGTCTATTATACTTTGAGATTTTTGACGGTGCTTGGTAGGAACCAGCGGTTTCCCTCCATAGGATTTGTCGCAGCCGTCTGATGTATGAAGAGTTAATTAAACATAACTGAGGACAAATTAGTCATTTTGTTTGGGTCATTAACTTTAGTCGGCATTCTTTCTCGTCGTGTACAGACTCAACTCACACACGGAAGGGCCTCCACGCCGCCGCCGCCGCCGCCTGCAGCATGGGCGGGCCAGCCCAGGCCACTTCTCCTGGCCTCAATTTGCCTACCGCGCGTGGAGGTCTCGCCGCCTCTCTCATTGCAAAGGCCTTCCGCTCTGGTGGTTGCAAGGGATCCATTGCAGCTCGCTTCTGTGGCTACTCGAGCCGGTTGCAGCACTCTGCTTGTCCGATTGCAGGCCGGCAGCCCAGGCGGCTGCTCCACGCGGATCACGACTGTTGTAGCTGCGACGACGCCCTTGTAGTCGGAGATGGCTGCCTGTCTCGGCCCTCGGCTCGGCTCAAGTACTGGCGCCGACACCAGGGAAGACGAGGCATATGTGGTGAGTGAATCTTACGTCTAAGGCTTGCCTCCTGCGGATTAGGGATAGGAGTGGCATGGTGGTGGAGCCATAGAGGAGGAGGAGGCAGGTACTTATTAAGATGAAACAGAATTTGGGGTTCAGGGCGGCACGACGGCGGGGGAGACGCCGGCCTCGTTTCGTCTACAGCGCAGGCCGGGCAGTTGACGAGCATACCAAAGTACCATTTTACCCTGTACAATTTAATTAGAGGTGGTTCCGGACCCACTAAATTTTGGTTCCGACCCACGACTTAAGTTCCATCCAATTTGTTCCTCCTACTTTATAACCGTCTAATTTAGCCAAATGGATGGCTCTCATTATTTCCAAGCACCGTAAAATTTCTCTTATACTTACACATTTAACTTCAGCATAAGTGATTGAATCCAGCTACTACTTTCCCTGCTGGTGTCGATTTACTACATAACCTCAAAATGGAAATGAAAGAAGAATTAATCCACATGGCTTGAGGAGTTTTTTTTTAATCCCATCTTGCGCTCGTTGGCCGATTCATGAAGCTGTTGTGTGACTTCCCACGATTCAGAGGTAAGGTAAGTATAACTGACTCATAGTGAAATTCCTCTTATTAGTAGAAACACAACTGCAGAAATTCAGGTACTCTCAGCTCCATCCAAAGAAGGAGTTATTTGCTAGCAAACTCGTTTATTAGAATCAAATCATCATTGTACATTTTACAGCAGGACATGCCTGCCTATTATCCTCAAGTCATTAGCTACAACACATGCCATCACTGTATATTATATATAGTGTGACACAATAAAGTGAAAAAAGGAAGAAAAGATTATACACCTACTGCTCTTGAGGAATCTCTTTTTACAAGTATAACACATATATTACTTGCCAGTTCCTTCAAAACAAATTTGAATTATCTCCTCATCATCAAAAACTAATCACAATTTGGAACAAATCCTTCTTGATGGCTGGCCAGCTGCTCTGCTTCTCGGCAGTGGTTAGTGTGACCACCCAACGGTAACCGTGGCGGCTTCGAACCCCTCCTTCCCGCCACCAAACCGTATGGCGCCACTGCTCCCCTTCCGCCCTCTCCGTTTCCTGTCCATGCTGCCGCCCTTCACCACCGCCGGCGACACCTTCTCGCTGACATCCTGCTTCCTGCTGCTCATGACGCTGGCCTTTTCAAGAAGCCGAACCACCTTGGCCTTCCCCGCGGCGGCTGCGGCATCAGCGGCGGTTCTTCCCTTCACGGTCGTGGCCTTGGCGTTGGCGCCGTTCTTCAAGAGGAGATCGACCACGTCGGCGCGGCCCGCCTCGGCCGCGCAGTGCAGCGCCGTGTAACCCTCGGCGTCGGCCGCGTCGATGTCCGCGCCGCGGTCGATGAGGTCGCGCACCGTGTCGGCCCGCCCTTTGAAGGCCGCGCGCATGAGCGGCGTCCACCCGTGGGCGTCCCGCCCCTCGACGGACGCGCCGCCGTCGGCCGCGCGCCTGACCGACCTCACCTCGCCCTTGCGCGCGGCGGCGAGGATCGCCTCGCCGAGGCCCAAGAAGTCCAGGATCCGGCCGCCGTGGCCCTCCTCGGCGGCGACCTCGAACGCGGTTTTCCCGGCCACGTCGCGCACCGTAGCCGTGCCGGCCACGCCGTGCGACAGGAGGAGGCGCGCGACCGCCTCGTCGCCGCGCCTCGCCGCGGCGTGGAGCGCGGTGGCACCGTCCGTGCCGCACCTCGCGTCGGCCCTCGCGCCCGCCGCGAGAAGCGCCTTCACGGCGTCTCGCCGCCCCGCCTCCGCCGCGAGCCGTAGCGGAGTCTTGCCGTCCCTCCCCGCCGCGTCGATCGATGTAAAAGAAGACGAAAACGACGCGGACGAGGACGAGGCCGGAGAGGCAGAGGCGGGCTTGCCAAGAAGCAGCTTCAGGACGTCGTTGTGGCCGGCAGCGGCGGCCACGTGGATGGCGTCGGAGCCGGCGGGCGTCGCGCCGTTGGCGAGGAGGAGCTCGGCGATGAGGCACTCGCCAGAGGCGGCGGCAGTCTCGAGGGGCGTCCGGCCGCGGCTCGGCTTGTCGGCGTCGGCGCCGTACTCGAGCAGCACCTGGACGATGTCGGCGCGGCCCAGGCCGACGGCGAGGTCGAGCAGCGTGCGGCCAGACTCGTCGGTGGCGTCCGCGGCGCGCCACTCGGGCTCGCTGCGGTCGAGCACCTCCCTGAGCGCCTCGACGGCGCCGGCCTCGACGAGCCGCGCGGCCACGGACGCGCCCACGAAGCTGGCCCTGATGCCGCTGTCCACGAACACCTGCTTCCTCCTCGCCGAGAACCACTCCGGGTTGACCGAGTCCAGCGCGGTGACGGGCTCCTTCACCGCGGCGCCCGGCGCGACCACGCTGTGCAGCAGGAACGCGTCCTCGCCGCGGCTCCCGCCGCCTCCTCCTCCTCCTGACCCGCTGGGCCCGTCCGGAGCCCCGGAGCCCAGGTACAGCACCTCCACGGTGACCGCGGCGAGCGGCGCCAGGATGCCCGTGTGCGGTCGAACGGCGAAGCGCCCACGCACCGCCGGCTGCAGCCTGAACGCCACCGGCATAGTGTGCATGGCGTTCCTCAGCGTCAGCTCCCCTCTTGCCTGCCTCCCGGGCTCCACCCGGACCATCACCTCGTTGGACGGCTCAGGTATCACCAGCCGATCCATGCCGTCGTCGTCCTGAAGCTTCTTGTCTTCTCTCGCCAAAGCTTTGCGCCGTCCTAACAAGATCGAACACTTATCACTGCGCTCCTCCTATGAGTTGCTAGATCCAGAGGTGGAAGAAGCAGCAGCCATCAAGAGGAGTGGGAGGAGAGACGGGGTCTTATGTATCCGCGGCGCGTAGGGCTTGGCCGGCGCGGCGTGGAGGCGTGCCACATGGATGGTGGTCTTTCCACTGGGTGTGAAGAACAAGGACGACTTGTTCTATGTGGTGGCAGCTCTGGCGTATTCTAATGGCGGGTGATTTGGCGTCTGATGGCGGGGGTTTATTCCGGAGGGCAACCGAGACCGACCGCGGCGGCAACTTCCCGGCGGCAGCGGCATTGCCTGTCGCCGTCGCTCGTCATTGTAGGCGATAAACAAATGAATCAGCGATACCAACGAAGCAGACATGATTGGATGGACGATCGTGTTCTCGCTTTCATTTCGCTTCCTTCGGGTACAGTCAGTACTTGCGTTGCCTCACACACAATCTCACTCACAGACACACACACACACACACACAGCAGGAGGAGGAGCATTTTCGGTTCTGTCTGACAGTTGTTGATTCAGAGATGCATGGTATATTATGTGTTCTTTTTCAGAATGTTCGGTTTGCTTCTGGCAGTCAGCTATTCTACAGCATGCTTGAGTAGACTTTTTTTGATCGGATACAACCATGATTGAGTAGACTTGACAAACAGCCGCCACTCAGTTTCTCAGTTTGAATGTTTCAGAAGGACCTATTCATGCATATTCGGATCTTCCTTTTTTTTTTCCGTCCATGGTAGTATAAGTTTTGCTGCAAAGTATTCAGAAGTAATTTTCTGAGGCTGTGTAGATTTGTTTGGTGCAATGGTATGCATATGCTCGAGGAAGATAGCATAACCAAATTCAAATTCAAACTTACAGAATGACAGAGCCACTGTGCGATGCAATGTTCAGCTTTGATAAGCAGATTACTTGAGTTCATGCAAAACAAACATGATTACCTCATTCTATGCACCCTCCTCTTTCTCTGGCCTAATAATGCCTGTACAACAACATTGTGCCATCTGTAACAAGATTGATGGATGTGTTCCTTATTTTGCAGGTTACGAACCGACAAAAATAACATCTGCAGTTCCTGAGCGCCTTCGATTAACGTATGCAATGATAAGAGACCGATTTAGTTCTAGATTTCTATGCACGTTTCGTTTTCTTGGAGATACTTGGGTTGCCCGTACCCAAAGCCTCTGACGCGTCCGCTGGACTACCTGTATCTTGTTTTCTGTACAGAAAATGACATCAAAATCGACAAAATGTTGTTGCCTTTCATGAAACCTTCCGTATAGGACGCCAGAGTGTTTCTCTTGATCAGAACATTGCCTTTTTGTCATATTTACCGCTCTCTGTCAATACAGACAGATGAATATGATCGCCTTCATTTGTTGTTTAGGGTTGAGGCACAAACAGATTCTTGAGTTTTTATGAACTGTAATAGCCATTGCTAGCGCCATCAGCTTTGGTGTTCAGCACGGTTGCTGACAAATAACATTTACAGTGAACAGTCCCACTGTTACATTTACAAGGTGAAATTGTTTGGATTTATGCCACTTCGTGCTTATCCATTCGCTGGTCTCTCCAACCTTCATTGCAAGTTAACTGTAGTGTTCTCCAATTACTATATAAAATGCATTACCCGGCCAGTCTCCTATGGCAACATACTCTCTCATGAAAATTACTCATTAGTCATCGGTAAAGAAATGGTTCTTTCACTATCAGAGTAGTATATAGTAGGAGGCAAAGGTCTTGATGAACTGGTCACCCATATCCATGTTTTTAACCATTTTCCCGATGACCTGGTAATAATATGGGTTCACCTTTCACATTTGGCTTCCTCCACAAACCGTGTACTGACCAAGCACCTGTCACATGCGCATGTACTAATTAGAGACCTCCGACGCTGACTGCAATTATGACATCCACTTGGAAAAATATTCTAAAAAAAATCATAAAAAACAGAAAAAACATGTCATCAATTTGGTAGACTCACTGATATAATAATAGCCACTTAATATATTCTATTTTGTATTCGTTGTAATGTAATGTTTTTGAACCTTTTCCTTTATTATTAATAAAATGCTGTAGGGGTGCAAACCCCTCCAGTCCTTCTAAAAAAATATATATTCTATTTTGTAAAAAAAATACACATAGCTGTCATTTAAAAAACAACAGCAAACAATATAAAGTAACTCTACATGTACTATTGTGCCATAGTAATTAAGCAACTCATGACCTGATATCCTTAGTTTTAGTAGGAGAGTTTTGAATAAGAATGTATAATATACACAAGTGTTTCAACCTAACAATAAAAGCTTGTAGCAACTAATAAGATTAAAATTTGAAAGTCAAAATCTAGATTCATGATGTCATGAGATGAGCTATGTTCTACATAAGAGCCAGAATTGTTTAAGTTAAGGTTTCAAATACTTTCATATTGAAGACACATGGAGGTGTCATGCAGGGGCAAGAAAAAAAAACTATTGACATGGATGAAAAAAAAATGGAGTAATTGATAAATCAGTCACGACCAGATGGAGATTACAAAGCATCTATATACACATTATGTTAGGAAATAATCTTTCAAAAAAATATTATGTCAGAAAATAAACAAGAGAGAGCGCAAAGATTTTATTTGTAGGCATTAAACATTTTTATGTATAGCTTCTCTCCAGATTTAGTAGTGCAGGTCTGCAGGAGCCCGGCTTAATGGATGAGTGAAATTTAAACCTATGGCACTATTTTTTTTTTCGAATGGCATTATGATATGCTAATGTCACTTCAGTATGACATCAACCATGAGGAAATCATTAGCGCACTGCAAACTAAATTATGATTGATTTGTGAAGCTGCACGTCATGCCACTGACGTTTAGATCGAAGCTGCGTGTGCATTCGATCGAACCCATGAACAGGCGACTAGCTAATTTCTGCTCATCCATCTCTCGCTATCACGATCTATCCTGGCATGAACAACGGGAAAAGAGCATCATGATCGAACTGCACTAGGCGAACATTCCTCATATGTATGATATATATATGTTAGTTGTTACTTGCCGAGCCCTGACATGTTGTAATTCAGCTGTTAAACCACCCATACCTACGACACCTTTCATACTTATTGATGATCAGGAGTACAAGGCTGGCCACACTACAGCTAGAAGAAGTTATGGGAAAAGTTTTGTACAACGTCGTTATTATTCACGCTGTTGTTAGGTAATACGTACATGATCCCTAATCATTGAATGTCAAGGTTAAGCTACATCACAGCGATTGTCCAGCTAAGTAGTTACCTATATGGACTATATTTCAATCAAAGTTCGGTTGTCGTTGTGCAGCGATAGCCAAACCATTGGGTTAATACTCATCATTCCTCTCTTTCTATTAGTTTAGGGTTCTAATCTTGATGAATTTGGGGTTACTTCCTAAGGTTTCTGGTTTGGGGAAAAAAACTTAAGGAATTTTGACTTAGGCGTGCATTTTGACTTAATTGCTTCTTCTATCTTCACCGAAACCCTAGCTTGCTAGCCCGGCTAATTGTGACAACAACTAACATAAAATTGTGCTGATTTTGACTAAAAAGGGTTAATTGTACCATTAATCGAGAGAAATTAGCACTAATAAAGGGAAATTAGGATTCCCCTTTATTGAGTGAATAGGGTACATGGATTAGGCTAGCTCTGGTGCCAAATGTTAAACTTAGTATTTGTTTAGGATTGTGATTAGCCTACACTTTAACACTTGGTTAAACTTAATTAATTAACTGGCTATTGGATGAAGATGTCCCTTACCTACCCACAATAGAAGCCATGGCATCGGTATAGTAGATGTGGTACTTGGCGTCGATCCCTCTTCCACTGGTCGTCAAATCACCATCATCACAGCAATTATGGCGTCAGGTCTCTGGTCTTCCTTTTTTTTTTTTTTGAGGGGTCTCTGGTCTTCCTAACGAGGGGGAGGCAACGACCAATGTGCATCACGGTGCAAGGGGAGACCGTCTATTTTGGGTTTTTTTTTGCCCTTTTTTTTAAAGATTTGCTCAAATATGCTCCCGCGGGAAAGATTTCAAAATCTAACCCGTAGGCGTCCACCACGGCGCTGAGCTTTAACGTCTTGGGGCTAGCCACAACGGCGCCAAGGCCGCTCGTGTGGCTGCGGACGTGGCGTCAATGTGGTAGGGAGGGCGGCGCCGGGCTGATCTTGGCGACGAGCTCGGTTCTGTGGGCATTGGTGCCGAGCTGTTAGGCTGTAGGTCTTGACGCCCCTTTCAAACTAATTAGAGGACCAAATTTATCTAGTTTTGACACTTAGAGTAAGCCTCTTACTCGGTTCGTATTTCAAAGTTGAAAATCGATTGACATGCAACTTACATGTTGAAAAATGTACTTCAACCCTTAAACTACAAGTCTGTGGGGA
>DXKC01015948.1:0-11228 GCA_031170775.1 Cymbopogon citratus
CAAGCGAGGCCCAGTAGCCGTGTTCATATAAATATAGGATGTTAGGATTTCAGCCTCACTTTCACTCACCCTCATAGCGCCGCCCCATGCACCTATAGCGCCGCGCCACACGCGCACCCTCGCCCCCGCACCCAGTCACCCATAGCCCCGCGCCGCGCCTGCTCTCCCTCTCCCTCTCTCACGATGAGGCGGCGCGAGGCCTTCCCACTCCTCTGCGTCGCTCCCTCTCCCTCTCTGAGGCGGCGGCGGCGGTGCTACTCCTCTCCATCACTTCATCTCCCACTAGTGCATAAGTGACTTTTACTCCTGGTTCCAGCAAACCCCTTTTAGTTCCGGTTGTGCAACCGGGAGTAAACTTTCAGGAATAAAGGGTTGAGAATCGAGAATAAAGGGGGACCTTTATTCCCGGTTCGTATTACCAACCGGGAATATAGGGGGTGCCAGGCCCACAGCTCTGGCGCCCCCTTTATTCCCGGTTGGTAATACGAACCGGGAATAAAGGCTATGCCCTTCTATTGAGTTGTAAATTCATTTCAATTCTAAAATAATTTTTGGTTTTAAAATAGTTTTTCCAATACACGTTTTGCGCTGCAAATAATATATGTAAACGCGTGCCTATAGTAAAGTTTCAGTTCGAGGAATGTACGCAAATAACACAACTAAAAGTATAAATGTACATGTAATTTGTGCACTACAAAAATCAACATTCACTTCCACACATTTGTTTACATTACACTGAACTGTCTAGCACTGTCTATCTCCACTTTGCCATTCTCCTCCAACTTTATATTGTCCATCTCCGCCTTACCACTTATAAAGCAGAGTACTGCATAGAATTTATACACAAAATCTGTAAGTACCAGTATATGACAACCAATTGCCACTTAGATGCATACTATTATTAAGCATCTACTACTAGCAATCACTTACAGGATGAACTGCATACACATCCAGATCGAAGGAGGACGGGGGGAAGGGAGTGGACACTATTATTAGGCATCTACTACTAGCAATCACTTACCGGATGAACTGCATGCAGATCCAGATTGGAGGAGGACGGGTGGAAGGGAGAGGCCAGCGGAGTAGGAACCCGCGCTCCCGGCTCTTGTCGCCCGGCGCACGAAGATCTCGGCGGTGGGGAGTGGATGGAGGACTGGTGCGAGAAGTTGCGGATGGGGAACCACCGGAGGATGAAGAAGAAGCCAGAGAACGGAGGAGCAAGAGAAGGGCATCGTGTAATATATATAGGAGGGAACTTTAGTCCCGGTTGGTGGTGACACAACCCGGGAGTAAAGGTAAATTTTGTCGGGCTGTGAAAATGCAGCGTGGCATGCAGTTTCACCTCCCGCCACTTTCCAGGGCACCTTTACTTCCGGTTGGAGCCTCCAACCAGGAATAAAGGTCTCCCTTTTGGTCCCGGCTGAAGCCACCAACCGGGAGTATAAGTTTATTCCCGGTTGGTGGCTCTAACTGGGAGTAAAGGTGCCCTACAAAGTTTGGAGCAGTTGGGCGAGGCACGTTACTCCCGGTTAAAGCCTCCAATCGAGAGTAATTGTTCCTTTAGTCCCGGTTCGAAAAAGTACCGAGAGTAACCATGAAAATGGTGCCGGAAATAGAGGTCACCTCTCTACTAGTGTCCCTCTCTCACGAGGCGGCGGCATGCGGCAACGACATGAGGCCATGGGGCCGCGCGCAGGCGGAGGTTGCCGTTGCGGCGCGGACGGAGGTGGCTAGCAGCCCTGGATGGCACGAACGGAGGCAACAACCCTGGAACTCAGCGGATCTGGTGCCTCCTCCTCCAAGCAGGATGAGCACCCGGCGGATATGGTGCCTCCTCCGAGCACTGCGAGCACCTGACAAGTCTGGTGGGAGGTGAGGTCCACGACGTTGACGACAAGGAGGGGCCATGGCTATGGCGAAGCGGCTACAAGGTGGATCTGGTGAGGAGGAGCTCCTGATGGTGGTAACCCTGGAGCGGCTGGCGTGGTGGTGAACTAGAGGTCGGCGGATCCAAGCGACAATGGCGGTGGGATCCAAGTCTAGTGTGGCCTAGATCCAAGCCCTTGTGGGCTTTTTTTGAAATGATTTGCCGCAGTGGGCAAAGATGCTGCGGCGAACATATTTGCCTGCTGTGGGAAACCATTTTTATTCGCTACGGTAAACATTTGTGCAGTAGTGCAGGACATTCTTTATGCAGTCAGGTATTGCCCATTTTAATTAATGCCAAAGAATGTACTCCTTTCGTGAAATAATGGAATTATGGTACCCATGCTGGTCAGTCAGAGCTTAAATTTTACCAAATTTATAGTAAAAAGAATTAGTATTTATGTTAACTAATAAATCTATATCTCTTATAAAAATAAACCCCACTAGCTATTTCTCTCACTATACAAAGTGTCCACATCACCGTCCACTCAACATCCCACTGGCACATTCTATCTCGCCATGCAAAGCGTCAAAGTCATCATCCACTAACACATCCAACTAACACATGCCATTATATTTCATTGAAGCCATTCATATTAGCAAACCACATCATTTACTAACATATATTTAGTTGTCCACATCAAAATGCTAAAAATCATCCACTAACATATATTAGGATACTTATTCAATCATATTAGTAAATATAAGTAGTATAATTTCACCAGCGATTCCCGCAGCAATGCGCGGGGTATTCTCCTAGTTTATTATAAAAACATAGTTCTATAATTTATCTAATGATTTTTATTTTGTATTATGAATGTTTGCATTTTTTATATAAATTTAGTCAAAGTTCAAGCTGTTTGGCTAGCTATCCACACGTCAATTTATTATATGGAATTACATAAATCCTTCTCACAATGGATATTTTTGTTGGTACTAATTTTAAAGAAAAGGCAACCAGACAAAGGGAAAAGTAGCAGAATATTCAACTAGGAGTGCGCGCGTGCAGTGCACATGTATTGCTTGTCATTGGAAGAACCGATCCGTGAAAGAGACATAAACCCAACCTACAATAACTCTATGATTTTAGCTATCAAATTAGTACAAATTAGTTTTCAAGGAACATAGGATGTTGTGATACATAAATATATTGAAAAAAAACTAATAAACAGGAACAATTCCTGATTCAACCTAATTTATTACACTTCGTTGAATACATGTTTCTAATTTTACTTTGTCTTGCTCTTCCTCCTACCCTTATTTTCCTTCTACATGACCTTCTGATTCTCTGTGAATTTCATTTTGAACACCACTGTCGACCGTGGTGGCCTCTATGTTGCAGTGCACGGTCTTTGTTTCCCTGCTTTTACCCCATAGCAAGCTGTAAAGGCCTCCACATAACAGGATTCCACCAATAACACTGCATTTTATTTTAGAGAGGAAAAGTAGGGTGGCAAGCATCAAGAAATTTTGAGTTCTGAACTAGCAAGAGGTCAATTATTCAACTCATAATAATAAAATAATATACATGGCTATGTACCTGCCAAGGTGAACCATCTCTCCGAGAAAGGAGGAGGAAATAAATATCGTTAGGACAAAGCTGAGTGGAGTCCAAGCCGTGAGGAAGACAGGGCCCCTCATCTCCATGCACCATGCTTGGAGATAGTAGTTCACTCCAGCCACCATAAACCCCTAGCCAATTGATTTTTTTGGGTTCATGCATACAAACGGGCAAATCAGAACTCTTCAAATTAATATATATTGTCACTTTTAGAAATGGTTGGTGCAAATGAATAGTACGTATAGCTAGCACTGTTTTTGAATAAAAATGCAGTAAGAGCCCTGTTTTATGATGGTGCATTTGGGTGAACATTGGACATGTGAGGAAACTAACATAGCAACAAAATTCAAAAATCTTATTCAACAGCTTCTGATTCCTAAAATCCTAATCGACAGTTTCCAATGGAAACCCTGAGAATTCTTAATCTATGTCAGCAATTTTATTAACCTAACTAGTGTAACAAGTTTTAAATAAATCTTGTGCTAGACTAGATGAGGATCCGGTCCCAGTCAACTAGTAGTTAGAAAAAAATAACCAATACACCTGACCTAGTAATTGACTCATCAAATGCAAAAAATTTACCGAGTAAAAGATCGCGAGCAAGCCGACATCTAGGTGGAGCTTCCACATTGAGAAGTCCCTCTCAGCTACCACTGCGACTAAGAATGATTGCACCACGCTGAACAAGCATTGTGTCACCATCAAAACCATCTTGTTCGGAAACTCCTTGAGCACGGCGGCCTATATGGCAGACACAGATATATATATATAGCGTAAGGTAAAATGTAAAATTAACATTTGCATATTATATAGTTCTGAGTTGCAGATGTTGATGAGATGACCTGCAGGATGAGCCAGAGGACATATGCCAGGGCAGCGAGCACCGCGAGGAACGTCCCTTTGATCCACGCGGCTCCCATCAACGCTTTCGCGGGCGTGGCGGCGGCATGGGTGGGAGCAGTAGCGAAGGCATGGTGATGGTTGGCGGCGCTCAGCAAGTCCCCGGCGTACAAGGCAATGACTAAGACGCCGGCAAGACAGAGCAACACGCCAGTCAGCTTGGCTATGCCTGAAGCGCTCCTCAGCTTCAATTCCTCCATCCTGCGTGCGCCATATATATCGTAGTTAACAACCAAAGCACATATATATAAAAAGTTGGCATTGCATATATACTTAATTCGATGATTAATTGGTAATGTCAGTTAGACACCTTAATAGAAGCGCCAAGCAGAAAGTGATCACGGGAATGGAGTTGGTTGATGCTGCTACCACTGTTGCCGATGTCAACTTCAGGCTCACGTTGTACAGGCTGCCGCTCACTGTAATCCTGAAAACCAGGGAATGAATCCAACAGAAGCGTACAGCAATTCGATTTCAAATTCCTCCTTCAGCTCCGGAGTAAATCCAAATCCTCTAATGAACTATGAACCTAAATAAACTACAACAACAACACTACATATGCATGGATGCTTTAGCTTAGATACCCGATCAAGGCGCACACGAAGATCTTGAAGAGCAACGCAGGCGACATGGATCTTGCATTTCTCCTGCTAGAAATTAAACACAGATCATCTCTAAATATCATTTTGAGGTGACCACTGTAGACCAGACCACATGATCTTGCTCTTTTTCCTAGCTTTTAGTCAGTCAGCGGCCAGCCGGTGATCGAGTAATCGAGTTACCTCTCGAGAAAGACTGCAATGGGCAGCATGAGGAGAGACGCCGCCATCTGGCGGTAGAAGACGAAGACGAAGCTGTTCAATCCGTGGTCCACTGCAGCTTTGTTGATAACGAACATGCAAGCGAAGATCACCCGTATGATGATGGCCACTATGTAAGGCTTTCTCCAGTCGTCCATATCGATCTGGTTTCCAGATAATCTGCTGCTACATACAGATAGAGACTTAGAGGGCGTAAAATGTGTTTCTGATAGTTTTGTTCTGTATATATAGTTGCTGAATTCTTGTGGAACTTTTGATAGAATAGTAATAAATGCTACCTTTGCAAATTACGTTAGGGAATGGGGAGCATTCATCATATGTGTAAAGCAAAGCAAAGCATTCTGTATCAGCATGCACTTACCTTAATTAGGACCGACATCTATATCTATATTTGTATCTATATCTATCTATCTATATATCTCTTATATAAAGCTAAATATCATTAAATGTTTTATCTCTTCATACGAGGAGTCCACGTCATTCCTCGCTAAATGATTTATTAATTGCAATCCTTTCATATAAGCTATCCATGTGATCTCTTTATTAATTAAAACAATATCCACACCATCTCTAGTACGTGCAATACTTTTGATCTTTAATATATTAAAGTAAGTCATCTACATATATTGTCATTGTTTATTTCATAACCTATTTTTCTTTTTTATAATATGATCAGCTTACTGATTTTTCTACCAAATCTGATACAATAAAATAACATCCAAGTCAAATTTATATATACACACACATCATATACAGAATACCATATAGTAATGCTATATATAAAATAAAATTTATAAAATAGTTTTTTTCTAAAAGAAAATCCCGTCGCAACGTGTGGATATGCTTCTTGTATAATAAATATGGCATCTCTATGTTTTATCTTTATCCATCTCTAGGAGTTTGGAATAGCTTACATGCTAAACTAACATGTGTAGCAAGTTAATAGAAAAACTAGCAACATTAAATTTGTTGTTATCTAGCGATACACTTTAATAGCTTTTTTTTTAAAAAAAAATATCGTATTGAGAACCTTGAACTATTTCTAACTAGCAAAAAAAATTTATGGTTTCTCTGTCCCTTACCGTTTTCCTATGTAGAATATTTTATTTTCTTAGTTTACTCATGCTTCTAATAATTTACTCTGCTCACTCAAGAAAAATGTTGAACGGGGAGTGGATACAGAGCTCCTCTTGATTGCGAAAACTTACGAGTTAAAGAGGACATATTTGACATATTTTAATTTTTAAGGAGCTCTTTTACAAAACTATTGGAGGACACTTTTTTATTTTTACTACATCTCATAATAGCGAGTTATTTTATAGAACTCTTGGAGATGCTCTACTAAGACTTCATCCTCGGTGAATTCTACCACTCCTTCGACCTTTTAAAGAGTACAATTCTAGGTTTGGAGTAAAATTTGAACAAAGCTATTTTTTAAGTACACCAAAATAAATTAGCATAGTATAAAAATAAATCTCTGTAAATTTGTTTTTTCAGATTTCAGTTCTACTGAGATAAGGAAGAAAATGATCAACAAATGAAACGGGTGAAGAAGATACAAAATGCAAGAATTTGACTTTGAACACATGATCATATTGATTCTTTTGTTTCAATCTTGTTTGATTTTTGGGTCATCAGGATTCTTGCAATTTCTAGATCTATTATAGGTTTATGTGGGGGAATAAAAGACTTGCGTGTGGCAAAAGGAAACTAAGACGATAAGTTTATGTGGGCCTGCCACTATGGAAGTGGCACGCAACCACACACTTATAGAGTGTTTGGTTTGAGGAATGAGTTAGTCCATCAATACTCAATTCTCATTTTTTTCGTTTGGTTTGTTGAATTGAGTTGGTTGATGCATCATCTTCTCATTCCTCACATGCTAATAATTAGTGTAGTATACAAGCTAATAATTAGGGAAAATGAAGTCGTTCAATCAAATTTTTTTTGAGGGAACAGGAGGGGTTTTAGACCCCAACTGGGTTTTATTAAAATTAAACAAAAGGTACAAAGGGTTTACAAGTCCCCATCATGAGACAAAAAAAGTTACAAATAAAATTAAAAAGATTACACAAAAGCTTGTAGCCATAAAGACAAAACTGGTTGTAGGTCTAACTTTGCTCTTAGGATAACCTGAGCAAACACTTTCTTGAAGATTGCTTTGCATCTTGTGATGGAGTTATCAATTCCCCTAAAAATCTTGTCATTACGTGAAAACCAAATCACCCAACACGTGGTTATTATTACTTCCATGAAAAAGAGTTGCGGAAGCTGACATTTGAAACTTTCCAAAATATAGAAAGTGTCGATAGAGTTTGGCACTAGAATATGAAGACTCTACCAGCAAGAGATTGAGAAAGGGCAATGAAAAAAGAGGTGAAGTAAATCTTCTTCAACATTTAGATTGCAAAGTACACAATTGTAAGAAGGAAGGTGTATTGTTTTTCTTTGAAGAAGAGACTGGGTATTTACTCTGTCTTTGAGGAGCAGCCAAAAAAATAGTTTTCGCTTGTTTTGGCACTTAGAAGCCCAAAGCCATTTAAAGGCAGGATGAGGATGGTGATGACCGACTAGCTGTAAATAGGCATGATGAGAGGAGAAAATGTTATTTCCCCAAATATAGTGCCAAGTGTCATTTTTAGTGGTCAGGTTGGTGGATTGGAAAAGCAAGGAGAAATCTTGGAATTGTTGGAAGGCTTCAGGAGGGAGGGGTAAGTGGAAGAGAGAATGAAGAGCCGAAGAGGAAGCAGCCGTAGCTACAGAAATTCTAGGATTCTTAACAAAGGAGAAGAGTTCAGGGAATTGTTGGGAAAGAGGGTTATGTGACCAGGAATCCTGCCAGAGAAGACAAGAGGTCCCATTTTGGATCGTAACTAGGGCAAGGTTTTTAAACTTATCCAAAGATTTTAGGATATCACGCCACCAAAAAAAGCCTCTGAAAGTGATTTGAGTGGAAGGAAGCCTTGAGCCAGATTAATAGTTTTCCCAGACTAAATGGACCCAGGGTGTAGGAGATTTGTTGAAGAATTTATGGAGATGTTTGAGCAACAAGCATTCATTCTAAATAGAAATGTTCAGAATGCCAAGTCCACCTTCTTCTTTAGGCAGACAACACAAGGGCCAAGCAGCTTTTGGGGGTTTTTTGCTATTAAGATGAGAGCCCCTCCAAAGGCAATGTCTCCTGAACTTATCTATTTGGTCAACAATGGTTTTAGGTAAGAGATAACTACACATTGCAAATATTGGAAGAGCAGTGAGTACAACATTGGTAAGCTGCAGTCTGCCAGCCTCAGAAAGAAAAGAGGAGAAAGCTACAAGTCTTTTTCACATTTGGTTGCAAGAGGCCAAAAGTCAGCTACTGATGGCTTGGTAAGAGTTAGTGGGAGGCCAAGGTAGGTGAAGGAAAGATTACCAAGATTACAACCTACAGATCATTGGCTTTTTGAGGAGAAGTGTTTAAAGGAATCATCAACGGTTTATTATAATTAACTTTTAGACCTGAGGAATCAGCAAAAGAGGAGAGTATATTCTTTAATTGTTGTAACTCTGAAGGACAAGCATTCATAAAGATGAGAGTATCATCTGCATATTATAGTACAGGGAAGTCATGATCAGAAAAAATAAAAGGTAGGGTCAGAGCACCAGAGACAACAGCATGATTCAAGAGAGTCTGAAGAAAATCAGCAGCTAGGACAAATAGAAGGGGGGAAGGGGGTCACCTTGGGTAACACCTCTTCTACAGTGAAAAACTTTACCAGGAAGAAGTTCCCGAGTTAAAAATAAACTTCATCCAGTGGATCCATTTTGGGGGAAAAACCTTTGTGAATCATGATCTGGAGCATGAATTCATGCTCAACCTTATCAAAGGCCTTTTCAAAATCCAGTTTTAAGATGAGAAGCTCTTTTTTGGACTGATGGCAGGAGTGGAGATATTCCAAGGCCAAGCAATGCAATCTTGAATAGTTCTATTTTTTATGAAACCATATTGATTTTTATGAAGGAGAGATGGCGAGAGACTCTAAAGTCTATTGGCCAGTAATTTAGTCAAGATTTTGATTGAGGTGTTGAGTAAAGAGATAGGCCTAAAGTCAGAAACTCTAAGAGCATCATCCTTTTGGGAATTAGAGTTATATAGGAGCCATTGATACTCTGAAGGCAGACTGAAACAGGATCTAAGTGGAAATCATTATAGAGATTATAAAAGTCAGTGCAAATGATAGGCCAACATTTTTTTGACAAAATCAATATTAAAACCATCAAGGCCAGAGGATTTATCAAGGGGTAGAGCTTTTACCACAGAGTCTATTTTCGCCTTAGAAAAAGGCTGGGTTAAAGCATAATCAAGATTGGGTTGAGGGGATAGATAGGCATTCAGGTCAAAGCCAATATATGTGAAGTTAGAGGTTCCCAATCTATCCTTGAAGGCAGACCAAATGAGGTCTGCCTTGGCCTGATGATCAGTTATAACCAATCCACTGTCAGAAATGAGTTGAGTGATGTAGTTCCTTCTGTATTTGGTGGTAGCATGGGCATGAAAGAACTTGGTGTTTGCATCCCCTAAGGTAACCCACTTAACTGAGCCTCTCTGCTTCTAGTATGCTCTCTACTGTTGGAGAAGAAGGAAAGATAGGATAAGTTTGACATTGCTAAAGGTGATACCTAGATTAGAGAGAGTTTGTCTCCAAGATTTAAGAACACCTCTAAGGTTCTTGAATCTTGCAGTAATATTTTTAGCTGCGTTAGAGTGAAAAGTTAGGGAGCACCATCCTAAATGGACTTGGTTAAGAAAGTCTTCATGTTGTAACCAGGAATTCTCAAACCTAAAAATAGAACCCTTGGGAATGGCCATTGAGATGGTGATCAAGCACGGGACATGGTCACAGGTTTCCATCGCTATGGTGGAGACTGTGGTATTGGGATAAGCAACAATCCAGCTAACAAAGGTGAAAAACAAGTCCAGGCGTTCCAAACGAGGAGGATGCTGCTTATTAGTCCAGGTGAAACGATGACCCTTAAGAGGTAACTCAATGAGACCAAGACAGCTAATAGCATCATTGAACATGAGCATATCAACAAAGTCAGCACCTTCACGGTTTCTATCTTCAGGGTTTCGATAGAGATTGAAATCTCCTACCACTAGCCAGTCAATAGAATCTGGCATCTTGATGTGCTTGAACCAATTGACGAAGTCATTTTTGCCTTGCGGGGTGAAGGGAGCATAAACATTGGTGAGAACCCAGCAAGAGTTATTAAGGACAGAAGTGAAAAGCATAGAGGAGGCAAACCTATTTTGAAAGATTCTATGACCATGAAAAACTAAGCTTTTCCAGACTATGATGGAGCCCCCGGAGGCTTCAACAGAAGGGAGAAAATCAAAGGAATCAAAGAGAGGGGGGCAAAAGAGTCTAAGAACACTTGTATCAAAAGATTCACATTTTGTCTCCTGGAGACAAATTACATCACAACAAGTTTCAAGTGCTCTATCCCTAATGGCATTCCATTTTTTCTCCAAGTTGATGCCATGAATATTCCAACAAAGTACTTACTAGACTTTAACCGCCATTAAAAACAGTAAAAGGTTTTAGAACAAAAGAAACAACCTTAGATAACTAAAGAAGCTGAACAGATCACTTCTTGGACTTTTTGGACTTGGCACCACCAGCTTGGTCCTTCGAGCTAGCTTGAGGATCCCCAACCTCCTTGTCCTTCTTGGGATGGCCAACCGGTCATTTCTTGCCAACAGGTTTGGTCTGCAGTTTGTCCTGAGTCAACTGCTCAGGCTTGAGATCACAGAAGGACATCCAAGCTGTCACACTACAGAAGAAGAAAGGGTGGGTGTATCAGGAGAGCAACCAAGACAACAATGCTCATTCTTTTGGGAAGGGGATTTAAAACCTCTATAAACTATGAATTCTATCCCTTCTTGTTGGGGGAGAGACGCAGATGTCCTCGAAGGCTACTCTGACCCTCCAAAGGATATCCCGCGAGAGGAGACGGCCCAGGCCGGTCTAACCTAATTA
>DXKC01015960.1:0-15036 GCA_031170775.1 Cymbopogon citratus
TTTGCTAGATTCACGACATGTCTGCGTTGGGGCCAGCCAGCCAAGCCTTTTTTCGGTTGGCGTTGACTTGACTAGTCGTCGTCCAGAGCGCTTCAAGCTCCGTCCAGGGCAGTAGTAGCATGCAGGGGGGTTGCGTTGTGTTTGACTCGCATCACGCTCGCGTCAACACAGAGACGGTCGTAGCTAGCCTCTCTAGAATCCGTGCGTGACATTCCACTTCAAGATGCATGTCATGCATGTTTCTATGTTTTTTCTTCTTTTAGCGGTGACTAATGATGCCGATGATGAGGCTCTGGTATTGGCGTTCAGTGGAATATTGGAGGATGGACGGCAGGATATATTCTCGATCGGTGTTACGGGAGTAGTTAGGTCAGGTGCAAGTACGTGCAAATGATGATCGATCATATCACGAGGTAACGAACGCCAATACGTACGCCATGGAAGAATTCCGGTCTAGAACGAGAGGATGGATGGAGGAGTGTGGAGTACGGAGAGGACCAGCGCTTGGTCGATCGACAGCGTAGCGCGTCAAACATCAAAATGTTAGCCTAATGTTAGGCGTGTTATTAGGCTTCCATTGAAATATAATCTCTGCAATCTGAGCGTGACAACGCAGCAAACATTGAATTGCAACAAGAAGGATGGCCTTCAATGTAGTTTCTTTTTCCCGGCATTATCTAGCTCTCGCGCGCGTCATCTGACGACGACGACGACGACGACGAGAAGGAGGCAAACCACCGATGAGCAAAGCTGGCGGGCACTGACAAGCAAACTCATCGATCGACGACGCCTCTCTCATCGATCTGCCGAGTGAAAACAACAGCGCACGCACGTTGCAGGGAGGAGCTAGAATGAACACGACGCGATGCGATATGCGAAGCTGAGAGGAAAATGGCTCGAGGCCTGAGTCTCGTACGGCCCCCGGCTGGTCGTCGACTTGGACATGTTCCGGCCAGAAGCCAAACTGAAATCCATGCTAGCTAGCTGGCGTGCGTATGCATTATTGCCGCGTTGGAGACGACGACGACGACCTGAAAGCAACAATTACCGCTGATTCACGGGCTCGGTCGATCGGTCAGGGGTACTCGTACAGTAGGTGAACAGTGCAATGCATGTGCTGTTCGAACTGCGAAGCGACCGCGGTCAGTTTGCGTCGACGTTTATGGATCTTCTGGACAGTGAGCACCACCAAAAAAAAGGTGGCCGTGCGCCGTGTGCGTGCGAGCATGAATCGAACACCAAGATGGCCGACAAGATTGACGCGAAAGCTACACAACAAAGCATAGCCGGATCGACCGCCGCGCCGAGATGGCTGGCTGGCTCGGAATGAAGAGCGAGAATCATGCCGCCGCGCGCTTTCATCATCATGCTGTTAATTGCGCTTGTGCCTCCAGCTCACTCATGTGCCGTACGTACCACAGCGTCGTCGGCAGACGGCGCCCCATTCTCCTCTAGCTCCTCCATTAAGAGGCAACAAAGGCATCGGCTAGCTTTGGCACGAGATCATGGTCCTGAACTTGCGTAACGAAATCTGAACCGTAGAATATTGTAAGCGTTGATATCAGGATCGGTCAAAAAGATTCGACCGAATCTTCGTTAGGGATAGTTTGGATTAACCATTTCCTGTTGACTGAACCAGTATGTTTTGTAATCCAAACCAACCCTAAACTTATTGATTGATTTAGCTTTTTTATTTTTAGTTGAACAAGACAGGAGAATTGTCTATTGTATTAAAAGGAAGGTGAGCTAACATAAGCTAGTAGAAATAAGGCCATACGAAAAAAAAATTATACAAAGCGTGTAAAAAGATTCGTTTCTAGTATGTCAAAACCGCAACATGTTTTGCTCCTGCCATGATCCACACTCCACTTTGATCTTACGATTGCACTCCACTTTGATCCTACGATTGAAAATCGCAGCATGTCATTCCTTCCAAACTTACTGTGATACTAAGATGATTAGAGTGTGCATTTGGCATTCCTTTCCACCGAGTTGCAAGGTACGGTTGAGAGGGAGGTCCCCCATAACAAAGCAAGTCGGTTTGTGACCAAGAAAGCAAAAGAAGGTCACTAAGTGGCATCAAGTAGCAACTTCCTCCCAGATACGCAAGTATCTACCATGAACAAGAAGGTGTGGAGGACTATAACAGAGGTGTAAGACAGGGCGATCCTCTTTCTCCTCTCTTATTTGTCTTAGTTGCTGACCTCCTACAAGTTCTAGTGAACAAGGCAAAGGATATGGGATTGCTTAGACTGTCTATCCCATTGACCTCTTAAACAAGTTTTCTAATAGTGCAATATGCTTGTCGGTGTCTCGTCCCCACGGGGGGCCACACCAACGAGTAAATTTGTATGCGCGTGCTCCCTAATCCGGATGGTGATGCAAGAAGAACACGAGATTTATCCTGGTTCGGGCGAAAGAAGGCCCTACGTCCAGCGGGGGTGGGGATGATCTTTGTTATCCTGCACTGAAGTGCTTGTACAAGGGGGAATACAAGCGTGGTAGCGTGGTGAGCTCTTCCTCTAGTAGAACTCAGTGTCCCCCTAGATTACTCCCTGGTGCCTCTTTTATAGATAAAGGAGCGACACAGGGTTTACACGTCGGTTCCTAGGGTGCTCGTACGGTAACGCTGAGGTGGCGGTGTGCCCGGTTGAGGCGGTGTTCCTGTAGCCGCACGCCGGTAATGATGTTGCTGCACCTTGTATGCGTAGGCTGACACCCTCGAGGCCTATAGCCATGATGATGCCTAGCCTCTGCGCTCGCGTCGCCTGTGTTGTCGCGTCGGGGACAGGCAGAATCTTCGACGGGGTGCCGTGCTCGAGGGGGCGGTCGAACGCCTCGAAGCCTTGGATGGTGTAGGTGTCAACGGAAAATGCGGGGTGGCCAGTTGACCTTACCCCCTCGAGGGGGTGTACAGTGGTTGGAGCAGGTGAAACAGCGCGGTCTGACCTCCTTGATTCCCGTTTATAAGTGGTAAAAGACAAGATTGACCGACGCACTGCGTGCTGCTGCCATAGCCGCTGTTGCCATGCGCCCTGACGGGAGTAGGTGAGGGCATTAAATGCGTCGGGCACGCCGCGCTCAGAGTAAACTCTCGACCGGGTGCGTTCGCAGGGAGGATTTCCGTAATCAAGAGGGGTCTCGTTTGCCGGGAGGTTTCCGTGCTCGAGGGGGGTCTCGAGCCGGGTCGCTGAGCGAGTCTGCCTGTGGGCATTTGCTACGTGGGCTTGCGTCTCTTTGGGGCCGTCGAGACCCGCTCGCGGGCCGGCCCATTAGCCGCGTCTGGCGGTATGAGCTTTGGTTGGGGCGTGTTTGTTCAGGGGGATTTTTGGGGTATTAGTATATGGGTTAGTTCCCTTGATTGCTGGGTTAGGGTAGCCCTTATCCGGGTATCTGACAGTAGCCCCCGAGCCCCAGTTCTAGTGCTGGCACTGGAGCTGGGGGTCTTGAGTAAGCATTAGGATGTTTCACGGATTCCGTGGGGGGCGCGCGAGCGACCCCCGCGGGGGTAGCCCCCGAGACCTCGGAGGAGTGGGTTGGACTCCTTTGAGGGCTGACATTGGTTTTCAACTTTAGGTGACGTGTGCTCTTGTTCAGGTATTTTCGTCATCCCGGGAATTTGATAATATGAACTGGAGTCGTAGCGCCTTATCGAGGGGTATCTCGTTGAGCCCCTGAGTGTATCGGTCCTCTTTAGTCGAGGAGTGCCTTGCACCGTTAGCGACCCTCTTTCGTCGAGGGGTGCCTTGCACCGCTAGGAGTGCCTTGCACCGTTATCGACCCTCTTTCGTTGAGGGGTGCCTTCTTCAGTCGAGCCCCCGTGCCTCGTACGGCTTGGGGCATTGCTGAGGTGGCGTGAACCTCGCGAGCCTTTTCGATCGGGTGCAAGGTGAGAAGCGCCGCACTACCCTCGTTAGGGCAAGTTTTTCGGCGTTCTCGGTGAGCTGTTAGCGGGGGATCCAAGTGAGAGCTCGTGCCCTGTTCGATAGGGTCGACTGATGGCCCGGAGGCGGTCTCATTTGCGTAGGACATGTGGGTGCTAGGGATACCGACTCCATTCGATAGGAGTTGGCGACTCGATGCCTCCCTTTGAGGGGATAACCTAGCGGTTCACTAGTCCTAGCCTTGGATACGTTTAAGGGAATCTCGAGAGTTTGTTCTTGAGCCGTGCCTCATATTGGCTTTCCTTAAAGCATCCCTGACTCGGATACTCGAGGGCAGCTGTCAAACCCGTCGAGGGTCAGCCTTCGATCCCTCGAGATTTAGTGGGGGGCCGGAGCCCCGGTTTCTTCCCGTGGAAGCCTCCGTCGGAGGGTACCGTCGTCTTCTTGCCTGTTGGGCGCGTCTTTTGAGGGGCGAGTCGAAGCGGTGCGGTAGTGGCGGGCCCGGGCAACGGTTAGCTCACTTATACGTGACACGTGTGCCCGGCCGGGAACTGAGGGGGCGGTTAGGTAAGCGCATTAAATGCGGGCGGTTACCTTTTTGTGGGATCCGCCCGTTGCTCTGCCCGGCTATAAATTGGAGAGGGGAGGGAGCATAGTTCCATTCCGACCCCTGCTTTCCAAATCTCACCACCGCCATCTCCATTGCCACTCGAGCTCCTGCGCCGCCACCCATCTGCGCCCAGAAAGAAGAGAGAATCAGTATTTAGCGGTGATTGGGAACCTTCCCAGTCGTTCGTCCATCAAGGAGATCCACACCGTAGTTGCTGCTGCCGTCGCCGCCGGATTCGCCCTCGTCGTCAACATGCCGCCGGTCAAGCGTTCGTCCGCCATCGCTGCGGCAGCGCCGACGGTATACCAGCTGCCGCCGCTATGGCCTCGCTCGAAGGTGTCGTAGAGGGAGCTGCGGGAGCTGGTGGAGGATGGGCTCCTCGCCCCTATCTCCAACACGGATCGGCCGGAGTGGAAGGTGCCGCCGCGGGAGCACACAGCTCCGCAGTCGCCGACGGGCTACGTGGTCAGCTTCACCGGCTTCCACAGGCGCGGACTCGGCCTTCCTCCGAGCAGATTCATGCGGGCGCTAACGTATCATTACGGCATCGAGCTCCACCACTTCTCCCCCAATGCCATTTCCGCCGCCGCTGTCTTCGCCGCCGTCTGCGAGGGCTATCTCGGGATAGCGCCTCACTGGGAGTTGTGGCTCCACCTTTATCAGGGAGAGTGGTTCACCACCTCGGTGAAGGACATCGAGGAGGAGGGAGAGGGCGAAGAGGAGAAGGTCGCGGAGAAAGGGGCCGGCACGAGGCGGCTCGTCAACGCCGGCTCCCTTAATTTCGTGCTGAAGACGGGGCACTCGCCGGTGGACCGGGTGTACATCCCCGTCAAGTTCAAGACCAACCAGGCCAGCTGGGACGAGCACTGGTTCTATCTCCGCAACGACGGAGACTACTACCCCCAGTACTCGGGCCGCCCGATCGCTTCGCGTCCAAATAAATGGCAGTATGGCGTCGCCGCGGACCGGCAGAAGCACCTCGAGCCCCTCATCAAGGCCTTGAGGACCCTGAAGGATGAGGGTCTGACAGCGGCGATCGTCATCTCCGCATTCCATTCCTGGCGAGTGCTTCTGCTGATGGAGCGCCCGCTGTGGTTGGACCAGATGACGGCAACGGTGGCGGCGAAGACGCTCGAGAAGTGCCGCATGTCCCTCGGGGACCTTTCCACCGCGGAGACCGTGGCGCGGGTGAAAGCCGCAGTCTCGGGTGACTTCCACGGGCAGGACATCGAGCGGATCCCAATGCGCCCCGACGTGGGACACCTTGACCTAGTAAGTTTTCGTCGACTGTCGGTCTTCTTCTTTCTGTCTTTGCCCCGACGCTTGAGCTTTTTGGGTCTGTTCCAGGGGGGGCCCGATCATCTGCAGGGAGTCGAGGCCCCCGGTGAAGGAGGACGCCCCCGATACTCAGGTGAGACACCTTCACGCCCAACTAGATAAGAAGAAGAAGGATGAGAGGAAGAAGGAAAAAGGGAAGAGGGGTTGCGCGCTCATGGAGCGCGACATCCGTTTCGCGCGGTTGAGGCGGGAGAGGAGGATGAAAGCCGAAGAGGAGGGGATCCCCCTCGATGAGGTGGAGTCCCCTACGGAAGAGGATTTGTCGGGATAGGGAGGTGATGGCGGTGATGATGATGATGAGGATGAGGAGGATGAGGGGACGGATGCGCGTGTTGGCATCCCTGCACCCCCTCGTTCTCGAGCTGACAGGTCTTCCGTGCAGGAGGATGTCTTAGAGCGGCCTTGGTCCCAGCAGTAGAAGGGGGCTTTGGGGCTCCAGGCAGAGAGCTCCTCCTCGCAAAGAAGATCGTCTTCCCGGCGGTCTGATGCCTGGGCTTCCCCGCCACCGACGGTAAGGGAGACCCGGTCCCACACTTCGACGCGGCGCTCCCAGGGGCATACGGCCTCGACGGAGCGTGAAAGCCCAGCCAAGCGGTCGGAGGACTTAGGCGGCTCCGGTTCTGGGAGGGGCTCGACCCAGAAGGAGGCCTCGAAGCCCCCCACTAAAGTGGTCCAGATTAAGAGGCCCCCGATCACATTCGCGTAAGTTTTTACCAGGGGTTACTTCATACTGCTTACTCTGCCTCGCAGTCACCCGCATGATCTGATCTTTCATCCCTCTCGTCCAGGACTAAGCGCAAGATCGGGGTGGCGGACGCTACCCCTACTAAAAAGCTGAAATTGGGCGCCGCTCCGAAGCTGCCGACTGGGGCTCAAGGTGAGATCGAGGGTCCGCTCTTCTCGCGGTGGAAAGATGTTTGGCTCTGAACGCCGCTGCTCGAGGGGTGCTAACTGGTTCGCCACTAACGCAGGGTCCGTCGAGCCGCGGGGTGATGAGGAGAAGACGGGCAAGACCCTAGAGCCCGTGGTTCCCACCGTGGGAACCGCCCTCATGCTCCAGGGTTCGCAGCAGGCCCCCATCGTCCTCGAGAGTGAGGATGCCCTGATCGGTGGGGAGGGGACGTCAGAGTTACGCAAGGCATGGCCCGTGAGTCTCCAGCAAGTGGAGGCTCGGCTCTTGCTGGAGGAGAAGCAGGGGCAAGGCGCCCCGCCGAAGAAGAAGGTGGAAGAGCGGCTGCCTGAGCAGCCAGGGGAGAAAGGGTCGTAGGTGCGGCTGGGTGGAGATGACCTGGCTGCGGGCCAGCCAAGACCGCAACCAGAGGCGGGGCAACCGGCCGCCGGCCAACCACTGGTGCTGCAGCCTCAGCAGCCACGGGGGCCTTTAGAGCAACAATAACAGCAACAGGTGGGTGCTAAACCTCTTCCAACATAGTGGGAGGCCGTCATCAGCCTCGACGAACTTCTCGCGGAGGCAGAGGCGAGGCGGGGGTAGCTAACGGCTACGTCGTTGCAGCTCGAAGGAGGGCCGCTTACCCTGGGCCCGTCTGCGGATGTCGAGATGGTGGAGCTGCCTCCCCAGGGTGCCGTGGTGGCAGAGGCGCCGGCGGGCAAACAGCAGACGACCTCGAGTGTCCAGTCGCTGCCGCTGGTGGCGCAGTTGGAGGGGCCGGACGTCGCATCTGCCTCCCACGCTCAACCGCGGGAAGACGGCGCGGCTGCTGGGAGCCCCCGACACCGGGAGGGGGAGGGTGACATCCTGGAGGAGGACGAGGCGTTCGCAAGCGACGAGGCCCACTTCTCGAGGGGCTACTCCGAGCCTCCCCCAGGTCCCACGATCGTCACGGCCTCCATGGTGGCGCCGAGCGCTGAGGACTTGATGCGCCGACTCGGCGTCAGGGACGAAGTGGCGGAGGGCATCCAGTCCCTAGCGCTGGCGCGGGCCGATGCGCACACTTGGGGCTCGGAGCGGGTCGAGCTCCTAGATCCCAGTGATCCCGTCGCCCCTCACACCATGATGGATGGCCCGGCGGAGAAGTCGGGGTGGGTGGACGTCGAGGAGAACCGTGGACTGCTGCGGTACATCTTGGGCGTCACCTCTTCGATCGTCGACTGTCCTCTCGACAGCAGTCTCAGGGTGAGTTTTCCCCTTACTTGTTTTAGGGGTCTCATTTTTCTGGGATTTCGTCTAAATTTGCTGTGTTTTTGTTTTTCCAGGCCGTCAGGAGGCGCTAGAGCGCAAAGTCCCACTTCCTCTTGTCGACACGCGACAACCGGGAGGAAGTGGACTGCCAGCTCGAGGCCGGGTGAGCCGCTCAGGCAAGGATGGCCTAGCTGGAGGAGGAGGCCAACAAGGCCAGGGAAGCAGAAAAGGAGGTGAGCCGTTTTAGAAAGTACAATGCTCGCCTAAAGGAGATGCTCTTTAAGGTTAATAACGAGGCCGCACAGGTAAAGGAGGAGTTGGAGAAGGCCTAGGAGGAGGCCAAGAAGGCTCAGGAGGGGAGAAGAAGGCCCTCGAGTGGGTGACTACGCTCGCGGGTGAGGCTCGAGATGCTGTCGCGCGCATCGAGACCCTTCAGACCGAGCTTACCCAAGCCTCCGACGCTCGGGATGCCCAGTCCGCCCTGTTGGACCGGGAGAAAGGGCGGGCTCATGGCTTGGTCAAGGAGGTCGACCAGCTGAAGGTGGTGATCATCCAGAAGGATTTGGCCGCCCAAACTGCTGGCCAAGCCATCGAAACCCTCCGGGCGGACAAGAAGGACGTGATGGACTCCCTCCGAGAGGTCGAGAGGGAGCGGAACGATGCTTGGAAGGAGCGGGACACGATCCAGGGTAGTCTTGCTGCTTTGCAGACTAGCCACGCCAGTAAGTATTTCTTCGTTGCCTTGGTGCTCAGTATTTTGAGTTTTGGTTGAGCCGTCAGTTGTTACTGCTGACTTCCGCTTGATTTGCCAGATCTCGAGGCCGAACTCCTTTCCTCCAAGCAGATCGCCAAGACGCTGCAGTCCGACCTCGAGGCTGAGCATGGGGCGTTCGACCGGCTTCGCGCGACGGCCCATGACCTCTGTGACGCCTGGGACGTTGCTCCCGTCGAGGGGCCTGACGACCCCAGCGCCGCGCCCGTCGTCCGACCAGGCCACCTCAACACTGTCATCAAGGATCGCGTGCGGGGAGCACTTCACCATGGCGTGAAGCAGACGATGGCGATCATCTACTCCGGCTTCACCTACCCCATGGACTCCGTGGGGACGGGATTCGTCGAAGACGAAGACCTGACCTATGACGAGAATGTGGCATGGGTGGAGCGCCTAATCGCAGAGGCAGAGGAGCTGGGGAGGAGGCTGGCCGAGGCCCTCGAGCCAGAGGTCCTTCCCAAAGAAGACGCCGGAGCCCGGGGTGACGACGTCGAGGGTGGCGGTGACGACAACGGCCGTGACAGTGGTGACGGTGATGCTGCTTGAGGCCTGCGAGCCAAATCTGGGCATGAAGGCCCGTGTAAAATACTTAGTTTTTCTGATATTGGTATCACGGCCTTGGTGGCCTAAAAAACTAAAACTTGTCTTGTATAATTCGTTGTTTTTACTCTTGAGTTGTCTAATTCTCTCCCGTCTGCCGATCGATCTTACCAAGCTTGCCGAGTTTTCGACGCAGGCTCTCATCCCTCGAGGGGGGAGCGAGTAGGGGTACCGTAGCCCTGAGGCATAAGAGAGCCCCTGGCTCGACATCCCGCAGCCCTTAGGAAGTTTCGAGGCGTTTTATACTTAGTGTTGTTGGCATGTTCGAGGCATAGGTCGAGATAGACGTGTCAAGTTTCGAAAAAACATTGGTTTTTCGGGGACTTGGGGGGTTCCCCCCGTTAGCCCCCGAGGGAGGCTTGACTCTGAGAAAACAGAGTCGAGGCTATCTTTAAGCATGCAAATGAGATATACTTTGAAATGAAAAGTACTTTCATTCATTTATGATGTGAAATATGTACATATTACGAGAAAGTACAAGGCCTCGAGGCCTTAGGGGTAGAAATGACGTAGCTGTTTGATGTTCCACGCGTTGGTGAAGGTTCCACCCTTGCCGTCCGAGAGCTTGTATGTCCCAGGCTTGAGCTCCTCAGCTACGGTGTATGGCCCCTCCCACGGAGGAGTCAACTTGTGGCGCCCTTTCTTGCTCTGCCGTCGACGGAGCATGAGATCACTGACTTTTAGGTCCCTCTTGCGCACGTGTTTGTTGTGGTAGCATCAAAGCTGCTGCTGATACAGTGCGGACTTGATGAGGGCCATGTCCCGCATCTCCTCGAGCTGTTCCTTGGCGTTTGCGAGGGCCTCCTCGTTCGTCTGCTCGTTGTAGGCTCTGAGTCGAGGGGACCCATAGGCTAGAAAGAATAGGGTGAACCCCGTGGCTCGGCTTGGCGTTGTCCTTAAGCTCCATAGGACCGAGGGCAGCTCCGCGGCCCATTTCCTCCCGAACTTCTTCAATCGGTTGTAGATTCTTGGCTTGAAGCCCTGCAGGACCATGCCATTGGCACGCTCGGCTTGGCCGTTAGCTCACGCCTGGTCCCTGAGCGAGGATTGGATGAGTCCCCATGGGTGCTCACGTCTCCTACTGGAAAAAAGGGGCAAGTTGTGGGTGCAGACTCGCCCGCGGACGGGTGGAGCCCTGCTGACTCCCCCTCCTCTGAGCTCTGATCAGATGAGTCCCCGGCAAGGTTGTCCTCTCTACCGAGCAGGAGTGGTGGGTACTCTGCGGATGACGTCCTGGGTGAATGTCGACGATGGAGATGACGATGGTGCCGGCGGCGTCTCCCTGCGTGGTGGCCCGGCCGGCGTGCTCCCCCGGTCGATTGCGGGGGCACGACGCATCCTCCGTCGGGAGCTCTGATCGAGAGCAGAGACATGTCATAACCGTTGTCGTGTGACACGAACTCCAAGCTCCCGAACCAGAGGACCGTCCCACATGGAAGTGACGATGATGAGTCTGCCATCCGAAGAAATGACGGGAAATCGATGTGACACGCGCTCCCCCTACCTGGCGCGCCAACTATCGGTGTCTCGTCCCCACGGGGGCCACACCAATGAGTAAATTTGTACATGTGTGCTCCCTAATCCGAATGGTGATGCAAGAAGGACACGAGATTTATCCTAGTTCGGGCGAAAGAAGGCCCTACGTCCAGCGGGGGTGGGGATGATCTTTGTTATCCTGCACCGAAGTGCTTGTACAGGGGGGAATACAAGCGTGGTAGCGTGGTGAGCTCTTCCTCTAGTAGAACTCAGCGTCCCCCTAGATTACTCCCTGGTGCCTCCTTTTATAGATGAAGGAGGAACACAGGGTTTACATGGCAGTTCCTAGGGTGCTCGTACGGTAACGCTGAGGTGGCGGTGTGCCCGGTTGAGGCGGTGTTCCTGTAGCTGCACGCCGGTAATGATGTTGCTGCTCCTTGTATGCATAGGCTGACACCCTCGAGGCCTATAGCCATGATGATGCCTAGCCTCTGCGCTCGCGTCGCCTGTGTTATCGCGTCGGGGACAGGCAAAATCTTCGACGGGGTGCCGTGCTCGAGGGGGCGGTCGAACGCCTCGAAGCCTTGGATGGTATAGGTGTCAACGGAAAATGCGGGGTGGCCAGTTGACCTTACCCCCTCGAGGGGTGTACAGTGGTTGGAGCAGGTGAAATAGCGCGGTCTGACCTCCTTGATTCCTGTTTACAAGTGGTAAAAGACAAGATTGACCGACGCACTACGTGCTGCTGCCATAGCCGTTGTTGCCATGCGCCCTGACGGGGGTAGGTGAGGGCATTAAATGCGTCGGGCAGGCCGCGCTCAAAGTAAACTCTCGACCAGGTGCAGGGAGGATTTCCGTAATCGAGAGGGGTCTTGTTTGCCGGGAGGTTTCCGTGCTCGAGGGGGGTCTCGAGCCGGGTCACTGAGTGAGTCTGCCTGTGGGCGTTTGTTGCGTGGGCTTGCGTCTCTTTGGGGCCGTCGAGACCCGCTCGCGGGCTGGCCCATTAGCCGCGTCTGGCGGTATGAGCTTTGGTTGGGGCGTGTTTGTTCAGGGGGATTTTTGGGGTATTAGTATGTGGGTTAGTTCCCTTGATTGCTTGGTTAGGGTACCCCTTATCCGGGTATCCGACAATGTTATAGCAAGCTTAAATGAAAAGATCCAACACAACTTATGACTTGAAGACTTGAGATTGAGGTACTAATCAAGTTTCTAAGGTTATATGGAAGTGAAGGATCAAATCACTATTGGAGTATTGGAAGAAAGTGACTTGGCACATTTGGGATTTCATACTTATTTAAGAATGGAGTCAAGTCACTAGCTCAAGATGGCTATGCTCAAGAAGAATGGCAAATTGACATGGTGATCACCTCAAGTGACAATCAAGAAAGAGAAGGCATTGTGTTTCAAAGATCTCAACTTAAAGCGCTCCAAATTACTTTACTTTTAAAGTTGAGTTAATAGGTATGCCGTACTATCAAGAGGGATGCATCATGTTGATACATAATGTTTTATAAGTGCTCAAGCCAACCCAAGAGAGCGACAAACCTTTTGAGCGACAAAACTAAAACTCAGTTTCTGGTCTGGGCCATCGGACGTGTCCGGTATTTTCGACTCCGTCGCAAAATTCTTTTAACCCTACCAAAATCTTTCTTTTAGTGTCAGAAAAGTGTTTTGATTATTATTTATTGAAAAACTAACTTTGGTCTCCGGTAGTACCGGTGTTTTACCGGAACTACCGAGGTTTACCGGTAGTACCGGCAAAGGGCCGGTAGTTCCGGCTTCCGCGCTTAGTGGGGTGCTGTTGTGGCCATACTGGACGCGTCCGATATGTGGGCCGGACACGTCCGGCCTGTAACGGCTAGTTTCAAAAGTTGGCTATAAGTAGCCAAAAGCTTTCACCTTTGGAGGCTGCTGATTCTACTGACTTCACAACGCTTCTCTAAGCTTTGCTAACATCTCCCAACCCTCTCTAAGTGAGTGTGTGGTCTAACTTGCAAAAATCCTTTAGTGGGTTGGTTGAGATTCGAAAGACTGAGAGCAAGATTCGAAAGATTGAGAGCAAGCCACCTTGAGTACTTGTGCATATTGTATATCTCGTGATTTGCATTTGTTACTCTTGGACTCTTCGGTCCTAGACGGCTAGGCATCGCCGGAGAGCACCCAAGAGATTGTGGTGTGCCTCGGAAAGTTTGTAACAGTTTGATTTCGCCGCCGAAAGGGAAGGAATCACATAGTGAAGGAGGATTGGAGTTGGAATATTACTCCTAGCCGGAGGATCCACCTACGTGGGATTCTCTGGGGGGATCCTCAAAGACTACTCAAGAGTGACCTTCGTTGGTATCCTCTTAGAGGACGGTCTTTGGGTCTCCCACTGCTCCCTCAATGGAGATTAGGCCTCGACGGAGGACCGAACTTCGGTAAAACAAATATCGTGTCTCAACTTGTCAATTACTTTGATATTTGTATTTCACTTATGGTTTCCAAGTCTCCCTGCAGGTTCTCTATGTAAAACAATATTGCAAATAAGTAATTGCAGGTGGACTAGCTAAGAGGATTCAAAAGAACCAAGTTTGGGGCAATTCTGCCCTACTCGCCTATACCGGACGTGTCCGGTACAGAGGCCGAACGCGTCCGGCCTTCAGCAGATTTTCCCCAAATACCGGACGTGTCCGGTATTGCTACTCTGTGCTGCATATTTCTATCCTGTGCTCTAACTTGTGTTTTGCAAGTTTATATTCTTAGTATTTGTTATTTGCTGTGTGTTGTACTCTGTGGCAAACCTTGAGGGGTGTTTTCACTCTGATTTGGAGTTTCTAAGAAATTAGGAACTCCAACACTAATCGTTTCCGTATTTGAAGGTGTTAAGTTTTAGAAACGCCTATTCACCCCCTCTAGGCGGAATCTCGGTCCCTTCAAGTGGTATCGGAGCAAGGTCTTCACTGAAAGCTTCACCGCCGTGAAGAAAGATGTCGATGCCGAAAGAGCCGGAGTCCGTGATTCTCCAAAATGATGGTTCAAACTTTCTATCTTGGTCGATTCATGTACGTGATCTTTTCAGAATTATCAGTCCTCTTGTGGAGCGTATTATGGATGCGAGCATCTCTATTGCTATAGTTGATTGGAGCAACTACAAGAATATGTCCGAAGAGGAAAAGAGATATGTGCAACTCAATGCTCATGCTATTAATGTTATCTTGAGTACATTGAGTGCAGATGTTCTTAAGGAGGCTATCTATGATGAAGATACACCATCGGAAAGTGCCCATCACATTTGGACCAAGCTTTGTGAGCTTTATGGTAAATCTAAGTGTGATGATGCACCTGAGCTAGACATGCCTAAAGCAACCCTAAGTGATGATAAAGCCTCAAGAAATATGCAAATCATCGAGCCGGAGCAAGAAGTACAAGTTGAAGATGAACTGTTGACAGGCTGCGCATACCGAACGCGTCCGGTATGTATGGGTGAGGCAGCTGGGCTGCCCCTCAGCCTTGGTGATCAAGAGCAAGCTCGATGAAGACTAAGAGATGAGGCAAGTTCCTTACATGAAGATCATCATCATCTATGTCTTATGGCCAAGAAGAACAAGAAGAAGGCAACCAATGTTGAGCAAGGCAAAATGATTGCACAAGAAGATGATCAAGTGGAAAGTGATTTTGAGATTGGGGATGATTTCACAATTGATCATCTCAGCAGCAAGGACAAGAAGCTATTTGTGAAGCTTATCAAGGAGAATCTAAAGCTAGAAGAAGAAAGTGAGAAGCAAGAGCAAATACTTCAAAAGCAAGAAATGTTTCTCATCTCCAAGACAGAAGAGATAAATGAAATCAATGAGAGGTATACAAAATTGTCCTTTGAGCATGATTTAGTTGCTAACTCTCTTTCTAGTGTGTCACAATTAGAAAAGGAGAATATTGAGCTTAAAGCAAAACTTGACGTCCTCTCAAACAAGTTCAACAAGCTTAACACCAAGCATGATTATCTCAAGTGTTCTCATGAGAAGTTGGTAGAGTCACATGCTTTGCTTGAAGTGGCTCATGAGGTTGTTATTACATTGGTAAAAACTTCTCAACCTCACACCCACACTCACACTAGCACACCATCACAATTAATTAATTCTTGTGGTAATGATTGTGTGTCTCAAGCAAGCCAATCATCGATTGAGCTAAATCTTATTGAAAACATAGAGCTCAAGGAAGAAGTTGAAAGATTGAGGAA
>DXKC01015966.1:0-10994 GCA_031170775.1 Cymbopogon citratus
ACGGCGGCGTCATGGTGTGGGACCGCCACAATCTCGACTACAATAATTATAGTGCCCAGATTCTGAGCAACGGTAAGTAAATATAATACTACAATAAGGCATGCCTTTACTTGTGAGATTGTGCTTACACTTATTTTTGACCAACATGGTTGGGTTAACGATTATTATACATTAATAATACGTACGCTGTAATGAACCAGTAGGAGCTAAAAGTCACATTGATTTACTTACAGTATGAATTTTGAATGATATTAGGTACTACTAGAGCAATGAAATGGCTAGGATACCTTTTATAGCATGAATTAGTGCCCTTTGAAAGAAAAAAAATGATGATACTAAGATTGTGCATTTGATCAACTCAATTATTGAGTTAATTAATGTACATATTGTGTGATCAAAATGGTTTTACTTTGTATTTTCCAGGGGCCTTCGGTAATGCATCGCCACGAAACAAAGGGATCAGAATATGTAAGAATCCCTTGCTTGTATATGTTCTTAATTTGAAGATTTTCTTTATCCATAAAACCAACACAAATGTGCTTAATTTGGAACACCTTGGTTATTTGCTCTCCATGTTTATACTAAGATTTATTTCCCTAAACGTATACGTAAGATTATAGTAATTTTTTATAATAGTTTCTCTAACAAAAACTCCATTAATATACTTATATATCATGGCTAATGCTAGAAGTTTTCAACATAGGGAACTGCAACCTTGTGTAAAAAAATGTGCATGTGGGACATTTTTTATGATAATGGAGTACTCCATTCATTCCAAATTATAAGATGTTCTGGCTTTTCTAGATGCTTTAGCTATGTATCTAAACATAATGTATATCTTAGATGCATAGAAAAAGTTATATGTATCTAAAGAAGCCAAACGTCTTATAATTTGGATGGGAGAAAGTACTTCATTGAAAAATTAAGGTTGATACAAACTCATAGAAGGAACAAACATTGGACTTACAAACTCATAGAAGGAACAAACATTGAACCATGTGTTTTGTCTGAGTTCTGGTCACTAAAGGAGTTTCTCCTTTGTTTTAGAATAGCAAGGAGCTCTCTGGCATGATAATGTTATTGGTATTTTGCATCGTAATCTCACATAGATAATTTTATTTAATGTTATTTTCAGATATTATAGCAGGCATCTCAGGCCTTTCCGGGCTATGTTTAATAGCTCTCATAATCTTGATGTGGTATAAGAGATGTTATGGCATGGTACCATGTTATAAAAGGCCAAGAAATTCACCAAGGCTTGAATCTTTTTTGCAAAATCAAGGAACTTTACATCCAAAAGGTTACACTTATTCGGAATTGAAAAGAATGACCAAGTCTTTTGCTCACAAGCTTGGCCAAGGTGGCTATGGTGCTGTTTACAGAGGCAACATGCCTGACGGTCGTGAGATAGCTGTTAAGATGCTGAAGGGCATGGAGGGCAATGGTGAGGAATTCATGAACGAGGTGGCCAGCATTATCAGAACATCTCATGTCAACATTGTTACTCTGATAGGATATTGCCTTCAAGGTTCAAAAAGAGCTCTCATCTACGAGTACATGCCCAATGGTTCCCTTGAGAGGTACACTTTTGGCAACAATTCTACTGAAGGAGAAGAAACTTTGAGTTGGGATAAATTGTTCAATATTTCATAGGAATCGCACGAGGATTGGAGTACCTCCACACAGGATGCAACACCCCAATTGTGCATTTCGATATCAAACCACACAACATTCTGCTAGATCAGATTTCTGTCCAAAGATATCTGATTTTGGATTAGCTAAGCTGGGCCGACAAAAGGAGAGTAGAATCTCCATTGCCGGGGCAAGAGGCACGGTAGGGTACATAGCACCTGAAGTATTCTCAAGAAACTACGGACCAGTGGGCAGCAAGGCTGACGTGTACAGTTATGGCATGGTGATTCTTGAGATGGTTGGAGCAAGGAAGAAAATCGATGTCAATACAGACGACAGCAGCAGCAAGTTTTTCCCGCAATTGTTGTATGAAAACTTGGATCAGTTCTGTGGCCTCACAACCAGCGAGATCAGCAGCAGCAGCGACATCACGGAATTGCTGGTGAGGAAGATGATCATAGTTGGCTTGTGGTGCATACAGTTCAAACCAGCCGATCAGGCCTTCCATGGGCGAAGTCCTTGACATGTTGGAGAGCAACGCTGCTGACCTCCAGTTGCCACCTAAACCCAACCTGTAAACTTTGCTCTCTTTTCTTATGACAGCATATTGCATTATTTTAGTGAGTACTTACTAGGATTTAAGAGAATATTTTGCCCGAATTCACTCTACAACATTTTTTGCCCTTTCAAAAAGGATGAAATTAAAATTGGGGCTTAACTGATTCCCTTTAATGGAAGACAAAGAAACAGGTTGAATCGGAGTCCACCAGCATCAAGTGTTGACAATGTCTAAGTCGAACCCTCACCCTGTGACCACGGCCATTGACGAGCCAAATTGGATGGGATATGGTCGCTCATGAATATTAGGATAAACTTATCCATCCTTTTTATTTGGTTAGACGGATGGGATGGCCTATTTTTCTATATGGTTGGATGAATGACTACACCTATCAGTTTAAAATAACAGCTAACTAGAACCGCAGCGACACCCCCTCCGTCTCCACCCAAATCGTGCGGCTCTCTAGAACCGCGGCGACGCCCCCTCTGGCTCAACGTCCGCGCGCCATGATGGCGCCCCTCCGGTCCACGCCTCCAGCAGTGGCGGTCCTTCCGACGGCCCGCAACCCCAGAGGTGGCGCCCCTCCCGGTGGCTCGTGGCTCACCCGAGGTCGCGGTGGGCATGGGGGCTTACGGGTCATCGGCAAACTCGGCCTCCCCTCCGGCTGCAGCGCCGGTGCCAGTGGTGCCTAGTGGAGGTGTTGGGCACGGACAGGGGTGCGAGAAGACGCCGAAGGCTATGAGCACGAGGAGGGCGGTGGAGACGAGCAGCGCGGTGAGCCGACAGCGTACGACGAGGCGCAGCCACTGCAACTCGGGAAGTTGTGCGATGGGCGGATCCTCCGCATGAGCGGCCGCAACCATATGGGGTGGGCAGACGGATCTACCGCGGTCAACAGGTGGGGTGGCGGAGTAGAGCGGAGCCTAGGGTGAGACGGATGGGGGGCAGCGTCGCGGACGGTGCTGTCTGGTATACAAACTTTTATTGTTTGAAGCACGGAGTAATCTACATGCCTCAGCCGTCTACAATGGGAAGCGTCGGTGCTAGAATAAGAGAGATGATCTCAGCACGGGCATTTTGCAACAATGTGGGTAGTCTAAGACTGTCCACAGTGTGCCGATGCTGGAAACAATTATAGATCTACCACCAGTCATGGATGTATGTAACTCTTCACTACCCACAATGTGCGGCAGCGATGCTTGCATGTATGTGGAGCCTAAATACAGTACCATCTCCTTCCTCCTCAATAATTGCATGTGTCAGGGATATAATTTTTAATATTCCCAGCACCAGTGAATGCATCGGATCAAAATGTTTTGGAACCAAGCACCGGCACCCACAACATTTCTATCCGATGTCTGGCACTCTCTCTCTCTCTCTTCGTGACTCGCTAATCTGCTCGCGGTCTTTTGGGAGAAAAACTACGCCAGATGCTATCGTCCAGTTCTGACAGCAGCAACCTGTGGAGTTGTACTCCGGTAAAAGAAGTCATTTAAGACAATGATACGGTCTTCAAAGCACAACTTTGACATTTTATTCTTATAAAAATATTTATAGAAAAGTGATATGTGTATATTTTTATAAAAATATTTTTTAAGATAAATCTATTCATATAATATTTATATTTTTAAACTTAACAACTTAAAAATTATTAATAATTTATAATCTTAATATTTGATTAAAACTTGTCCAAAACGACTTCATTTATTAGTATGGAAGGAGTAGTCACACCTGTCACTTTCAGATGCATGTGGTGTGTTACGTATATAGCGATAAAGAAATTTGTGGCTCCAGCGTCGACTGTTGACCTGGTCGAAGACTACATGTAATGCATGGTCTTGGCGTTACCGCGTCCCACACGTCTTGGCCATTGCAATGTCTTTGTTTATTTGCAAGTTTGCAACCAGAAGATAACGCAACCGCGCCCGCGCTTGCTAGCCAATGGCCAGCACCCACCGCAAGCGTCTCTGCGCTTGCTTGCTGTTGGCTTGCGCAGCTACAGCAGCCCCCGGTGCCGCCGCCGCCGCCACCGTCAACATCTCCGTCTACTGGGGCCAGAACGGCAACGAGGGCAGCCTGGCCGACACATGCAACACCGGCAGCTACGCCTTGGTGATCATGGCCTTCCTTACCACGTTCGGCAGCGGCCAGACACCGGTCCTCAACTTGGCCGGACACTGCGATCCCTCGTCGAGCGGCTGCAACAGAGCTCTGGCCGTTGACATCGCGATCTGCCAGGCAAGAGGCGTCAAGGTGCTCCTCAGCATCGGCGGTGGTGCTGGAAGCTACAACCTATCCTCCGCCTCGGACGCGGAAAGCGTGGCCACCTACATCTGGGATAACTTCCTCGGCGGCAGCTCCTCGTCTCGGCCGCTCGGCAACGCCGTGCTCGACGGCATCGACTTCGACATCGAGATTAGTCCAGCCAGACACTTTGACGATCTAGCCAAGAGCCTGATGTCGCTGTACAGGGGCGACAAGGCAGGGAGGAAGTACCTGCTCACGGCGGCGCCGCAGTGCCCGTACCCGGACGCCTCCCTCGACGCGGCGCTCGCCACGGGGCTGTTCGACCTCGTTTGGGTACAGTTCTACAACAATCCTGGGTGCGAGTATGGAGACGGAAACGCGACTAACCTGGAGGTTTCATGGAAGACGTGGACGCAGGCATTGCCGTCGGCGGCGTCGTTGGTGTTTCTTGGCCTACCGGCGTCGCCTGACGCGGTGGCTAGCGGGTATATAGACCCCAAAACCCTTGTGTCGCATGTGCTGCCGGTGTTAAACGTCTCCGCAAACTATGGCGGCATCATGCTGTGGAACCGCTACTATGACAGCAGCAATGGTTATAGTGCCCAGATCCTGAGCAACGGTAAGTGAAGAAATAAATATAAGGCATTGCTGATTTACTTTTTTTTTTAGACTACTATTAACATGTACGTACGCGGTAATTGACCAACAAAACGAGATTATATATTGTGCATTTGATCTATTCAGTTATTTAGTTAATTAATGTACATTCTACATTGGTGATCAAAATGGTTTTCCTTCGCATTTCCCACTAAGATTTCATAACTAGTTTTTTTCGAGAATGAGAACCGATCAATCACTGGATCGATCTGTTTGTTAATAACTCAGCTATCACAACGGATCCACCAAGCACCTCGCCAATTCCAGGGGGCTCCGGTAATACATCGCCACCGAATAACTATCCAGTTTCCCGCCGATCACGAAAGAAAAGGATCAGAATATGTAAGAATCCGTTGCTTTTTTTTTTTTTTTTGAACACGGTCCTGACTTTATTCATGCAAAATAGTTACATTGTTTGCCAATACATCCATAATGCAGCTAGCGGGATCATCGTCCCAAATACAAGAATCCGTTGCTTGTATACGTGCTTTGAAGATTCTTTTTACAGAAATTTTCTTCATTAGGAACATATTGTATATTTGCTCTCTATGTTTATACTAATATTTATTTCCCTAAAAGTGTACTGTAATTATAGTAATATTTGATAATAGTTCCTCCGACAAAAACTCCATTTACATACCTATATCATGGTTAATGCTAGACATATAAGGAACTACGACCTTGTGTAAATAAAGAAAACTCAAAAAGGAGCACAAGGAGCACCTGGGCCACTTTTTTATAATGGAACCCTCCATTCCAAACTATAAGATATTATGTATCTAAACATAATGTATATCTTAGGCGCATAGCAAAAGTTATATGTTATATCTAAAGATGCAAAAATGACTTAAAATTTGGAAGGGAGAGGGTACTTTATTCAAAATTTAAAGGAAAAATACATCAAGTTGATACAAAATCGTAAAAGGAACAAGCATTGAACTCATACATATGTGTTTTTGTTTGAGTTCTGGTCACTAAAAAACTTTCTCCTTTGTTTTAGAACATCAGGCAGCTAACTTTAAATAAATAATGTCGTTGGCATTTTGCAGCATAATCTCACATAGATAATTTTATTTAATGTCTATTTTCAGATATTATAGCAGGCACCGCCTCAGGCCTATCTGGGCTGTGTTTAATCGCTCTCATAGTCGTGATGTGGTATAAGAGATGTTATGGCATCATACCATGTTACAAATGGCCAAGAAATTCACCAAGGCTTGAATCTTTTTTGCAAAAGCAAGGAACTTTACACCCCAAAGGTTACACTTATTCGGAAGTGAAAAGAATGACCACATCTTTTGCTCACAAGCTTGGCCAAGGTGGCTATGGTGCTGTTTACAGAGGCAACATGCCTGATGGTCGTGAGGTAGCTGTCAAAATGCTGAAGGGCATGGAAGGCGATGGTGAGGAATTCATGAATGAGGTGGCCAGCATTAGTAGAACATCTCATGTCAACATTGTTACTCTGGTAGGATATTGCTTTCAAGGTTCAAAAAGAGCTCTCCTCTACGAGTACATGCCCAATGGTTCCCTAGAGAGGTACACTTTTGGCAACTCTACTGAAGCAGAAGGAACTTTGAGTTGGGATAAATTGTTCAATATTGTCATAGGAATCGCACGAGGATTGGAGTACCTCCACACAGGATGCAACACCCCAATTGTGCATTTCGATATCAAACCACACAACATTCTGCTAGATCAGGATTTCTGTCCAAAGATATCTGATTTTGGATTAGCTAAGCTGGGCCGACAAAAGGAGAGTAGAATCTCTATTGCTGGGGCAAGAGGCACGATAGGGTACATAGCACCTGAAGTGTTCTCAAGAAACTACGGACAAGTGGGCAGCAAGGCTGACGTTTACAGTTATGGCATGGTGGTCCTTCAGATGGTCGGAGCAAGGAAGAAAATCGAAGTGAGTACAGACGACAGTAGCAGCAAGTATTTCCCGCAATGGCTCTATGAAAACTTGGATCAGTTCTGTGGCCTCACAACCAGCGAGATCAGCAGCAGCAGTGACACCACGGAAGTGCTGGTGAGGAAGATGATCATAGTTGGCTTGTGGTGCATACAGTCCAAACCAACCGATCGACCTTCCATGGGCGAAGTCCTTGACATGTTGGAGAGCAACGCTGCTGACCTCCAGTTGCCACCTAAACCCAACCTATAAACTTTGCTCTCTTTTCTTCTGACAGTGTACTGCATTATTTTAGGGAGTACTTACTATGATTTACGAGAATATTTTGCCCGAATTCACTCCACAACATTTTTTGCCCTTTCAAAAAGGATGAAATTACAATTGGGACTTAATTGATTCCCTGTAACGGAAGACAAAGAAACAGATTGAATCGGAGTCCACCAGCATAAAGTGTTGACAATGTCCAAGTCGAACCCCGTGACCACGACCATTGACGAGCGAAATTGGATGGGATATTGTCGCTCATGAATTTAATTTAGGATAAATTTATCCATTCTTTTTATTTGGTTAGACGGATGGAATGACCTATTTTTTATACGGTTGGGTGAATGACCGTGAATGAGAATATAATAGTTAACTAAGTACACCTATCAGTTTAAAATAATAGCTTAACTATATAGTTATAATTGTACTACAGCGGTCTAAGGAACCAGCGATAAAAAGTGTATTCACTGTGGGGTGACCGTTGGATCCGGCGATGATCTATAGGATCCGCTTCAACGTCGGACTATACGTCAAGCAAACTGCAATAGTTGTTTTGACCGCCGACCCCAAAAGGGCCACAAGTGGACGGCGGTCAACAGTCTTCGTGATTGTTCACTCTCTCAACTTCCAACGTCCTTTCATCACCATTAATTCTGATAGGAGAAGTCGAAGAGGCTCAACCAATGCTCTACATATTATTCACCCCATCTGCCCGGAAACAATCACACTTGTTTTCCACCCGCTTCTTCCAACTTCAACCATGAACGGCTTCAAGCACCCGACAACGACTCCACCGGGAGAAGTTGAGGGCAGGTGAAGCACTAGTGGCGAGGGCTCCAGTGCCAAGCGCTCGCCTGATATAGAAGTCTGTTGGACTACGACGACGAGTGCATTTTTTAGCAATGGTGATGGTGCCGAGGAGGACGACGACTACGACGATGAGGGCAACAAACACGATGATGAGCAGTAGGAGGACAAGAAGGAGGCCACCAATGAGCCGCCAACAAATCGGCAAAGGAAGGACGATCCTAGCTCAGACAGTGAAGATCTAGATTAGATTTACTTGACAAGAAGGCCCACTTCACAGCCGCTTTCGCCATGTAAGTAGGCGGGATGGGCAAGATAGGTATACGGGATGGGCAAGATATTTCAAAACGGGCAAGAAGGAAAGAGTTCATTGGCCGGGTCCCAGTGCGAGTTCAAAGTGTGGTTATTGTTGTTTCTTTTTTTTGGAAATAATGTGGTTGTTGTTCTCTCACCTCTTTTCTAGTTATCATAGTTTTTGGTATGTCGATTGGTCATATCCTCAGTTCACTGAAGTAGATCGAAGTGTATTAGGACTGGTGTAGTAGTGTTCTTGAACTATTGACCTGGTGTAGTAGTGTTCTTGAACTATTGACGTGTCGTGATTAACCCGGTGTATGTTATGATTAACCCGGTCTCTCTTACACAAATGAGGATGGATTATTCTTCTTGTCCCCGACTAGTAATAGCAATCATCCAAATTCCCAACTCACAGTTCTCCAAAAAGGACTACAGTAGCATATTCGTGACATGTGGATGTTGTTGGAGTCTGCCTCTTCCTGCCAAAAAAAACAGAGGAACTGCCAAAAAACAGAGGAACTGCCACAAAACAGAGGAACCAGGCGGAACAGAGGATTCGGCAATTTGCTAAAAACAGAGGAAACAGGGGAGGTGGCATGGAATCGGGATTCAGGAATTCACCACACCTGGGATTGCTCAATCAGGACGTCGGTGTAAAATAGAATGGAAGATAGGGAATGGTATGGAATACGTTTTTCTAGTACATTTTATTACAAAAGCTAGGTGATAGAATCTTTTTTTAATAAAAAAACAAAGAGCCTAATACTCCCTCTGTCAAGTGTCCAAAGTCAAACTTAAGTTTGTCAATTTTAAATAGACTGGTACTACTCTGACCCAAAAAAATAGTAAAAAAATTATTTCATATATATTCTACCAAACTATACTAATTTTATGTCACAAATATTAGTCTTTTTTTTAATATAAAATTCAGGCTTAATAAAGTTTTTAGATACATTAGAGAAATATATTCTCACAGTATATAGTTCTCATAATGAATGTACAACATAAAATTTGCGTTGTTTACCTACTATATAAATTTTCAAAATTGATGGTCAAAAATAGATATGTTTAACTTGGAATAAATAAAAAGACGAATGTAGTAATTGAAAAATGGGAGTAATCGATATCACAGCCGATTGAGACATGCAGAGCAGGACAGCCAATTGTAGCAATAGAAGTAATTGTTAGAGTAGACTAAGGTAGATATGGCTGTCATAGACCGCCCAGTTCATTCTGAGGGCGCGTTTGGCACAGCTCCGTGCGGCTCCGGCTTCCTCTGACACCAATACTGTTTATCTGACACAGGGAGCCGGGAGGAGCTGCAAAATTATAGCTTCAGCGGCTTCACGCTACAGTGCGCGATGTCAGTGAGAGAAGGAGAAAATGAGAGAGAAAAACAGCTTCTGTGAACAGTATCGCTACAGTGTGTTTGTCAGGTGAACAGTAGGCGGTGTCAGTAAAGCCGAAGCACCTGGAAGCCACGCCAAACGAGCCCTGAATCACAGATTGTTTGGAGAAGCACAGCCACACCTACCACCGTTACTAATTTGCAGTCTTAGCACGGCAGTGGCAGAAAATGTTGAAATGGGTAGGCACAACTGACTGAATTTGCAATCAGCATTCAATCAGGCATTCGTCAGAATAGGGCATATTGATAAGAAAAAGCAATTCCCTTATTCTCATCCCTTAGTTTCAGATCTCCATAACGGATAATATAAGCCAGGCTGATATAATCAACAAGCATAATCCATTCACTGCTAATGGTAAGTTTGTAAATTCAGCATATCTATTCATCTTTGTATTGTATCACAGCCATGGGCTAAATAAGGAAAGCAACCTGTCCCTGACCCTGAGAATGAAATTTAACCTACCCTCTTTTGTCAAAAAAAAAAAAAAAAAAAAAAAAACTACCCTCATTTCATTTCGTAATAGAGTAATTCAAAATATGTCCATTCTTCCTTTTTCCACAAGAAAAGGAGGAGCAAATCCTACAGCAACCCCCAAGCCTTACAAGTACAGATTCGAATTATTCTTGTCCCCAACCCAAATTCCCAATTCTCTTGTCTCTAGAAAGTACTACAGTACTAAAGTATGTTCATGACATGTTGCTGTTCGTATGTAAAATTACATGATTCCCAATCCTCACTGCCTGCCGATGGTCATAGTACAGAGAATGGATGGATTTGTAACAAATCCAGCAGCAGCAAAGCACAGGATGGAATGGATTTGCACTTGCAGGCCGTGAGAAAGAAAGATAGAAACAGAGGAAGAAGCCAGCATCAGATTCAGAGATTCAGACCTGGAACTGCTCCATCTGCACGTCGGAGGCCTTGAGCGGGACGTAGTCGCCGAGGTAGACCTCGAGATGATCGGAAATGTTGGCCTTGTCGAGGCTCTCATGGTGGTAGCTCTTGCACACCAGGTACACGACGGTCTGCGTGACGAGCGCGAACATGACGACGCAGCAGAGCGCGGCGAGCATGAGGAGGCCGAGCAACAGCCTCGACCCCAGTCCAGATCCCTGGACGACCCACGCGCGGAACCCGAGCTCGACGACGGCGAAGACGAGGTTGAGCGTGAAGAAGATGACCCCGGCCGTGAAGACGTTCCCCTTGA
>DXKC01015991.1:0-10511 GCA_031170775.1 Cymbopogon citratus
CTTGACGTCCACACGCTCCGACGACTCGACGTGGCCACCATCCGCCGCCACACCGAGGAGCAAGCCGGCGGCCAAGTTCTGCGTCCAAGGCTCGTCTTTGTTACGAGGTGTTCCGGAAGCCAGAGACCACAGGCAAGAGGAGATGGCGTACAAGTCGTCTTCCATTGTCAGATCATGAACTATTGTGTTCATTATCTCATTCAATAATGTATATGTACGTTTTCGGTGCCATAATTCTGGCCCAACAGATTCCAACGTGGCAGCCAATTGATCAAGATGGCGCCGGACTGCGAGAGCTCTCGCGTCATGAGAAAATGGAGCATCGATGCCCACCTTCAGTTTGCTGGTGTCAGATATGCCCGTACTCCGGAACCGGAGGTCGAGATGTGAACTCAACCACCAAGACATGCACATGAAGGTGCAAGTGTTGTACCTACACGTACAAGCTATACCAAGATGCAAGCCAAAGCCAGATGTATACGTGTATATATGTATGCATGGACTATGTGTACATTCACGTACAAACAAGACTGCCAGGAACGTGGCGTCACCTTGATCATGTACCGCGACGATTCATTCATGCACGTGCACGGGTGCGTGTGCTTGAATTACCTGTGTGCCAAATTATAGGGAGCTCCGCCGCTGTTCGAGCCCTAAATCAATTCATATAATTTTTTTTACTGTGTACCAGGTGAAGCTGTCCGGATACTCGAACCACATCTACCTACCTTTCCATCTACTGCAACAAGACAACGGCAAGGCGGCTAGCTATACGCTCGCGATCAAGATGCATCTACCACGCTCGATGCAAGTCTTCATCAACCTCTACAAGTACATCCCCACGTGACCAAGCTCCACGGCGTACCATGACGACGTTGCCGCGGAAGTCCAACTCAAGTCCAATCTTCATCAACCATGCAAGTGCAACTACGATGCTCCAATACGCCGTTCGATACCGATAAGGCGAACGACGTAGGCGGCATGGCCCCTTTTCCAGCCATGTTACATCGGCTCATGGACCGACGAGGTCCTCATGCCAACCGCCATCCACATCTACACCAACACCATGTATGGAGAGTGAAGTGAAGACCGACAACGACGACCAACGTAGCTTAATCGAAGGTACTCTGTGAGCCTGACTCACGGGGTAATTAACTAGGAGCTTTCCGAGGTCTCAGGAACCATGAAGACCACATCACCTGCAGGCTACTTGTGGAGCGCGCATACTAGAGGACCCATATTTGTATTTTTCTTAAATATAAATAAAATGTGTTCCTCTTATTTATTTTGTGTACTTTAGTCCACTGGCACGTCCGCGCACATCTTTTTATTTTGCACGGAGAGATCCTCTATTTGTGTGGATTTTCCTGTGGAAACATCCACTTTTGTACAACCTTACAACTCTAATGATGATTTTTTTGTTAACAGATTTTAAAAAGACGCTACCAAATATAAATCTATAACATATCAACACTACTGGAAAGTCAAAATCCCCCTGACGGTGCATTTTACCGTCAAGAAAATGCAAATTTGATTTTTCTGACGGTGCCACCATCAGAGCTGGCTCGACAAGATAATTTTATTTTCCCTAACGGTTAAAATTTCAATTTTCTGAAGGTCAAAAACCGACAGGGAAATAGTAAAACCGTCAGGTATGATTCTTTTTCCCTGACGGTAGAAACCTCAAATTAGAAAGTCATGAATACCAAGTTTGATCCACTTCAATATATACATTTTTGCTATTGGTCACTTTTGGATTTGAAAAAGTTTGTATAATTTACATTTTAAATTTCAAAAAATGACTACATAAATCCATTTGTTATGTTAGTTACTTTTGCATTTGACAAAGTGTTAGCAAACATTAGTTGAAATTGACAAGTCACTCATATAGTTTCATAAATTATGTGTGAGATTTATAATTTTGTGACTAGTGTTTCCTAACACTTTCTTAAATGCAAAAATGACCTATATAAAGATCGTATATCTTGATGAGTTAAAACACCTTTGTATTCAAAGTTTTTTCATCTGAGGTAATTTAGTGGTTCAAAGTTTTTTCATCTGAGGTAATTTAGTGGTTCAATTGACAAAGTTTGACCAAGTCAAATTTAAAAATTTAAAAATATGACATATTCACACTAGTATTTGAAACCACAAATTACCTCAGACTGGAAAGTCATGAATACCAAGTTTGATCAACTTATCAAGATATGCATTTTTGCTATTGGTCACTGTATAATTCAAATTTTGAATTTAAAAAAATGACAACATAAATCTATGTTTGTCAAAACCTAAATGACCTCAAATTAAAAAGTTAAATACATTTGAGAAAGTGTTAGCGAACATTAGTTCTAAATTGACGAGTCTCTCACATAGTTTTATAAATTATACGTGAGATTCATTAATTTTTGACTAGTGTTTACTAAAACTTTCTCTAATGGAAAAATGACCTATATAAAGATTCTAGATCTTGATGAGTTAAACGCCTTTGTATTCAATGTTTTTTTATTTGAGGTAATTTAGTGTCTCATTTGACAAAATTTGACCAAGTCAAAATTTAAATTTTAAATATATGACACCTTCACACTAGTATTTGAATCTCTAAATAGTTTCAAATAGAAAATTCACGAATACCAAGTTTGTTAATCTCATCAAGATCTACATTTGGTGTTTTGGTCAACTTTTTATTTGATAAAGTTTAATCTCATCATGGATTAAAAAGAGAAAAACTTTTGTTCATATAATTTACCCTGACGGTTTATTTAATAACCATCAAAAAATATAAAACTGTCAAGGTAATTTAATTTAACCTGATGATTATGCGCACTCAAAGGGTAATTAGTAATTTCTTTGACAGTTATTTAATTTCTCTATGTGTTTTCTAAAAACCGTTAAGGTAATTCTATTTACCTTGACAATTATTTAATTTTTCTGTGTGTTTTCGAGGAACTGTCAAGATAAATCTTTTTACCCTGACGGTTTATATAATAACCAGCCAGGTATTTTGAAACCGTCAGAGTATTTCAAGTTTCTAGTAGTGCAATTTTGGAAACATATCCAGTGCAAACAAACTTTTCGTGAAAACCCGTGCAAACCACGGCAAAAACGTGTGTATTGGTGTTTCGATCCCGGGAGGGGGGGCTCTGACACCAGCTAGTGAATTTATATCACTGCGTGCCCCTGTCCCGGATGGTGATGCAAGATGGACACAAGATTTATACTGATTCGGGCAAGGAAGGCCCTACATCCAGTGGGGGAGGAGAGATTGTATTATCTTGCACCGAAGTGCTTGTAGTAGGGGTTACAAGCCTAGAGAGAGAGGTGAGTGTTCTGCATGGGTTCAGGACTTGTTGAATTCGTCTTCCCTAAAACTATCCCTGGCTTCCCCTTTTATAGTCGAAGGAGAGGCCATGGGCTTACAGAAATGTCCGAGTGGTAAAGAAGTCGATGACGTTGCAGTACGTGGGTGGCGTGCACCCGGCATGGTCTTGGTCTTGTCAAGGCACCATAGTGACAGCCATGATTGTCGTCGAGAGGTCCGAGCCCTGTAGAAGTCGTGTCCCGGCCGTCGCGGCGGAGGTGGTTGTACCTGTGTTGACTTTCGAGCCCTCCTTGGGTTGATTTGAGGGTCTTGGGTTGGCCTCGACGTGGGGCAGGTAGTTCCGGCCCCAGGAATCCCAGGGTATGACTGCGTCGTGATTCGTCTTGAGGGTGGTCGTACCCATGGTAGTGCATACAACGTGGTAAAACAGTGTCTTCCATGTCGTTACAGTGATCGTGTCATTTTACGACCGAGCATGGGCGGCAAAAAGGGGTGATTCGACTGTGTACTTCCGCTACTATGGGAGCTGCTGTAGCCATGGAGTTAGACAGGAGTAGGTGAGGGCATTAAATGCGCATGCGTTCCGTCCGAGGGTAGGTGAGGTTCGTCGATGGTCGTCCTTCTCCACCCCGCAGAACCCAGTCGAAGGTCCCTGCCGAGGGGAGACTCGTACAAGTCAGAGTTTGTTCGAGGGTCCGGTGTCTCGCGTGGGTCGGAGGCCTCGAGCGAGACGGAGAGTCTCGCACGAGGTAGAGGGTTTGGAGGAGGTCTCGAGCGAGACGGAAGGTTCGGAGTGCCTCGAGCGAGACGAAGGGTTCGGAGGAGACTAAGGGTCTTGGTTGAGATGGAGGCCTCGGAGGGTCGAGCGAGTCGGAGGAGATGAAGGGCCTCGGAGGGTCTCGATCAAGACGGAGGAGACAAAGGCCTTGGAGGGTCTCGAGCGAGACGGAGGAGACGAAGGCCTCAGAGGGTCTCGAGCGAGTCAGAGGAGACGAAGGCCTTGGAGGGTCTCGAGTAAAACGGAGGAGATGAAGGGCCTCAGAGGGGACGGAGGCCTCGGAGGGGTCGAAGGAAGTCTCGAGCGAGACGAGGGGTCTCGAACAAGACTGAGGCCTCTATTATTTTTTGCGTTTCGAAGGGGTGCCAACCCCATGGGATCCTTTGAGGTGTTTTTATTCCGTTGCTTAGGGTACCCCTAATTGTGGTACCCGACAGTAGCCCCTGAGCCTCTTGCAGAGAGCTGGCTCTCTGCCAGAGGTTGTAGCTTGTGGGTCGCTTTAGCTGGGGCGGCCTTGTTTGTTTTTATTTTTATTCCGATGGGTGTGCTCGAGCGCACCCGTCGGTTGTAGCCCCCGAGGCCTTCGAGGAATGTGTTATTCCTTCAAGGGCTTTTATTCGTCGAGAGATGTCTGATGCATTCAAGTCGAGCCCCCGAATCCTTTTTGGATTTGGTGAGCTTTGTGCGAGCGTAGCCCCCGAGTCCCCGCACCATGGCGAGGAGCCGATCAGGTGCATACCCATCTTTGGATTTATCGACCCTCACGCTCTTTTTCCGAGGAGGAGGGATGAAAAGAGATTCGCTACCCCTGGTGGGTGAACGATGTTCTCTTTTGGTAAGCTGCTATCGGGTGAGCCAAAGTAAGATCCCGTGCCCCATTCACTAAGGGTCGGCCAGCGGTCCTCGAGGCGCTCTTCAAGATATAAGAATCATCTACGGGTCTCAGGTCCGTTCGTTCAGTCCTGAGGGCTCAACGCCTCCCTGCGTCGGGATCCCACGTTTGACGTCCCTGCAGATCCTGGACATGGTCCGGGGTATTTCAGGCGCGTGGCCTCGGCCTTGGTTGTCGAAGCGAGCCTCTGGGGGAGTGTGGGTACTTTTGCATAGGTCCGTTGTTGTTCGGGCGAGCCCCCGAGCTCCTTCTATGGCCTGAGCCAGGGGCATCTGTGCGAGCGCAGCCCCCGAGCCTCCTGCCTCGTGGTCGGAGGTCAGTCGAGGGCATACTCATCTTCTTTTCGACGACCCTCGCGCTCCTATATAGAGGAGGGGGTGGAGAGGGTTGTGCTACCCTTGATGGGCGAGCGACATCCCTTCCGACGAGCTATTAATGGGTTGCGTCCAAGTGAGGTCCCATGCCCCATTCGCTAGGGGTTGGCTAGTGGTCCGGAGACGCACCTCAAAATACCTCAGGGTCACCCGTGGATCTCAGGCCTATTCGATTGGTCCCGAGGGCTCGGTGCCTCCCTTCGCTCGGATTCCACTTCTGACGTCCCTGTGGGTCTTGGACATGATTTAGGGTATCCTAGGAGCGTTCCCTAGGCCTCGGCCATGTATGGATGTACCCATAATCATCCCTGACTCTGTTGTCCTAGGGTGACTGTTGTGACCTTCGAGGGCCCGCCTTCGAACCCTTGGACCGTAGTGGGCTCGGTGCCCATGGTTTCCTTCACGTGAAGGAAAATAAAGAAAAGGTTCCTTACCTTCTACCATTGTAGGGGTCGGGCACATCTTTTTATGTCGTTGCCGATGGGATGGAGCGATGCCAACGGCCGTGGTAACCTTACAGTTTCCCCCCTTGGCGGGTTTGTCGATGGAGGAAGTCGCCGGGGAGTCAGGGGCGCAACTGGCCCGTCTCTTTGAAGAGGAGGTCGTGTCCCCAAGGAGGCGCCTCGTCGGAGTGCTCTTGATGAAGAGATCCTGTGAGCAAGGTCTGGGCCGAATGCGCATGTAAATAGTCGAGATCTTATTGTTTTGTGGCCTTAGAGGCCAGAAGAACCCGAAAGTCACAGTATTTTTTCGTTTGAATTCCCTGTCTTTTTACTTATCCTTGGCTACTAGTTGCAACATCTCCCGCGGTATGAGTTGTTTCTTAGGATGAGGATCTTCGAGCGAGGTAGCCGTAGCATCGGAGCATAGGCGTCCCTCGGACTCGTTTGATCTCTACCCTTAGAACCTGCTCGGTACCTCGGGAGCTTTTGCAACATTTGTCGGGCTAGTACGAAAGCGTCGGGAACTCTAAAAAGAGTGAATCTCGAGACCTATGGGAGGGGGCCCCTGAGGTCGAAAGAACTCGAAAGTCGTAGTTTTGCTTGCGTTCGGATTCCCTTTCCTTTTACTTATCCTCGGCTACTAGTTGCAACATCTCCCGTGGTATGAGTCATTTCTTAGGACGAGGATCTTAGAGCGAGGTAGTCGTAGCATCGGAGCATAGGCGTCCCTCGAACTCGTTTGATCTCTACCCTTAGAACCTGCTCGGTACCTCGGGAGCTTTTGCAACATTTGCTGGGCAAGGCAAAAAGACCGTGAATCTTTCAGAAAGGCGTGCCTCGGGACCTAGGTGGGGGAACCTTCCTTTAGTCACTTTTTTGCGAAAAATAAAGATCGATTCTTTATTACTTAAGGGTATGTACATAATGACTTGGTACTTATTCATGGGTAAAGGCGACGTATCTGTTTTTGTTCCCAGCACTGATGAGGATTAGTCATCGGAGTCGGAGCCGGCGTCAGAGAGGTAGTAGTCGCACGAACGAAGGAATCGGCGTGTCAAGTGGTCGTCGGAGGTCGGAGAAGTCGAAGCCCTCGCCAGAGTTGTTCCCGTAGTCCTCACGTGCCGAGGCCCCTGCAGAGTCGATGGTGTCGAGGACGGAGCACACGTGCTTCGGGAGGTCCGCGTAGGCGTCGAAGCTGGTGCTGACTGACGAGGCGTACACATCAGCGACATCGTTCCCCCTGTATAGGATCGTGGGCACCGCCGCTTGATGATAGCGGAACGCGGGTGCCGGCTGCTCGCAGGGTGGTGATGTCGTGGAGGTCGTCATCGTCGTCGTTTAGCTGCACGTCGCTACTTCTTCCATGGGAGTCATAGCGGGGCACGGTGCATCGGTCGTAGTCGTGATGGGGTGAGCGCATCCCTTCTTCGCCTTGCGAGAGGGGCGCGAGCGATGACCCCGGCACCCGCCCCTCCTGGGCGAGCGAGGTGCTGGTGCATTGTTGACAGAGGATCTAGCCGGGAGGAGGATTGTGTCGTAGTCGCGGCCGAGCGACACAGACTCCAGGCTCCCAAACCAGATCGTCGTGCCAAGGGGGAGTGAGTAGCAGGGTTTGCCATCCTGGAACTGGCTGGGAAGCGGTCGAAAAACACGCAGCAGGCCCCTTCCTGGCGCTAACTGTCGGTGTTTCGATCCCGGGGGGCTCTAACACCGGCTAGTGAATTTATATCGCTGCGTGCCCCTGTCCCGGATGGTGATGCAAGATAGATACAAGATTTATACTAGTTCGGGCAAGGAAGGCCCTACGTCCAGTGGGGGAGGAGACTGTATTATCTTGCACCGAAGTTCTTGTAGTAGGGGTTACAAATATGGAGAGAGGGGTCAGTGTTCTGCGTGGGTTCAGGACTTGTTGAATTCGCCCCCCCTAAAACTATCCCTAACGTCCCCTTTTATAGTCGAAGGAGATGCCATGGGCTCACAGAAATGTCCGAGGGGTAAAGAAGTCGATGACGTTGCAGTACGTGGGTGGCGTGCACCCGGCATGGTCTTGGTCTTGTCAAGGCACCATAGTGACAGCCATGATTGTCGTCGACAGGTCCGAGCCCTGTAGAAGTCGTGTCCCGGCCGTCGCGGCGGAGGTGGTTGTACCTGTGTTGACTTTCGAGCCCTCCTTGGGTTGATTCGAGGGTCTTGGGTTGGCCTCGATGTGGGGCAGGTAGATCCGGCCCTAGGAATCCCGGGGTATAACTGCGTCATGATTCGTCTCAAGGGTGGTCATACCCATGGTACTGCATACAACATGGTAAAACAGTGTCTTCCATGTCGTTACAGTGACGTTCATGTCACTTTACGACCGAGCATGGGCGGCAAAAAGGGGTGATTCGACCATGTACTTCTGCTACTGTGGGAGCTGCTGTAGCCATGGAGTTAGGCAGGAGTAGGTGAGGGCATTAAATGCGCATGCGTTCCGTCCGAGGGTAGGTGAGGTTCGTCGAGGGCCGTCCTTCTCCACCCCGCAGAACCCAGTCGAAGGTCCCTGCCGAGGGGAGACTCGTACGAGTCGGAGTTTGTCCGAGGGTCCGGAGTCTCGCGTGGGTCGGAGGCCTCGAGCGAGACAGAGAGTCTCGCACGAGGTAGAGGGTTTGGAGGAGGTCTTGAGCGAGACGGAAGGTTCGGAGTGCCTCGAGTGAGATGAAGGGTTCGGAGGAGACGAAGGGTCTTGGTCGAGACGGAGGCCTCGGAGGGTCGAGCGAGTCAGAGGAGACGAAGGGCCTCGGAGGGTCTCGAGCGAGTCGGAGGAGACGAAGGGCCTCAGAGGGGACGGAGGCCACGGAGGGGTCGAAAGAAGTCTCGAGCAAGACGAGGGGTCTCGAACGAGACTGAGGCCTCTGTTGTTTTTTGCGTTTCGAAGGGGTGCCAACCCTATGGGATCCTTTGAGGTGTTTTTAGTCTGCTGCTTAGGGTACCCCTAATTGTGGTACCCGACAGTGTGCTAAATTCACCAAAAAAATCACACATGTAGATGATATGATGATACACAATTTTATAAAATATTTAACTCGACTTTGTCTGTGAGATATAAAAATAACATATTTCTAACAAATCATTAGGCAACTTTCTGGCTTGGAATTTGTTATTTTTATATCTCACAAACGAAGTTGAGTTGAATAAGATATTTTATAAGGTTGTGTATGATCATATCATGTACATGTGGGATTTTTTTATGAATTTATACGACTATTTTGTCATGATTTACACGGATTTTTATAGAGAGATTGGTTTGCACTTAATACGTTACCTTAATTTTTCCATGGTTTGCGCTAGTAATGTTATAGCTCTACAGGGCGCAGGGCTCATCGCCAATGTAAGAGCTCACGACGCAAGCCGTGGTCGGCTGTGGGGGCCATCACGATCAGAGCTCGGCTGCTCGTTCTACCTCGACATGCTCTACACCGTCGGAAAGACCGATCCACCAGGAGAAGCTCGAGGCAGCTGGTGATGTGGTGAGCAGCAGGAGGACTTACAGCACTGGCAGCACCACCGAGGATGGATGGGCTATGGGCTGAGAAGAATGTCTTCGGGCCGTAGGCCCGGCCATTGAGGAAGCATTCCATCAGCGGTGCAGGTGTGGGCAGTTCACTATGAGTAGTGGCTCCCCGGTCAGACTGGCGTGAGCTTGCTCGGCTGGATCTATGGATTGATTTTTTTTAGGGCATAGCCCCGTCTATTAACCATGAGGTCAACAGACCAAGTATTCATTATTACAGCCCAGCTGATGGAGAAACAACCTAACACAGTTCAAAGTTCTAACCAAAGTCCAAGGAGACAAACTACAAAACTGGAACGACGCCAACCCTGAGATAAAGTAAAGCCGGTACAAACTCAACAGCTTAGATAGATGCACCAATCCAATCGGTCTTGAGAGTCCAGGCCATCTCCTTCATCTCCATGGTAGTCATAACACTTGCGAGGCTGTCTCCTTGATCAGCAACGCCTTCTACTTCAAGGTCTCTCTTTTCTCCTCCGGACAGAGGATCATCCAGTTTTGTATGGTCGTCGTAATTTTGTAGAGAAGTATATCCATACTCCTCCACAAAGATCTCTAAAAACACAAGTCATTCCTAAGTTTCCAGAGACACCATGTGCAAATATTAATCACTCCATTTCTTCTATGAGCATCTCCAACAGTTACCTAAACAAGCTTCCTATCCTTAAAATTTTGGTAAAACATTAAAAATCCATCTCCAACTTCCTATCCTTAAAAGCTTGGGAAAAAATCTCTCCCACCGTGTATTAATCCGCACGCGGAAACGAGCTCCTATCGAGCTCTGCGCGTGCCGCGACCTCTCTCGCGCGTCCCGTGAAATTTCCCCGCGATGAGCCGCCTGTTGCGCGCGCGAGGGGCAGTGAGAGTACGACCGGCGGCGGCGTGTCCGGGTACGGCCGCATCACCGGCGAGATCCTCCGGTGGCGGGAGGCCGTTGGCGGGGAGCGGAGTAAGCGGTGGTGGCGGCTGGGCAACTTCACGGAGCTGGAGCGCGTGGCGGCCGAGGCGTGGACGCTCGGGGCCACCGCGTGGGAGGAGGCCTCCGCGTTCACCGGTGACGTCGACTCCATTGCCTCCCGCGATGCCGGGGACGACGCTGTCCGTGGGCGAGGAGGAGCCGGCCAAGGTCCCGACGGAGACGAGACGGAACGGCCTGCG
>DXKC01016006.1:0-11673 GCA_031170775.1 Cymbopogon citratus
TGAGCAGCCAGAGACAATGGCAAATTTTGTTTGGAAACACAGACGCTGACCGTGGCCCCCATCGTCCTATCAGCCACTCTCCTTTCGACAACGCTCGCGGCCCCGGCGCAGGAACAGGGGCGGACCATACCCTGACTCGGGGGCCACAAGGTGCGCCCAAACAGCAGCCGCGGTTGCTTGGGATGGGCTTCCCCTGTCTAGACTGTCTCGCTGCGAGTGGGGCCAGCTTGCTTAGGTGCACCGTGGGCTCCGCACGGCAGCATCTGCTGCTGGCTTCATCTCCGCACGCGCTCTGCCTCCGTCGCCCTCGCCCCTGTCCGTGATAAAAGACCCTACTCCTGTTCATCTCCGCCCGCGCTTCGTTCTGCTGCTCGGGTGAGTTCCTCCCTCCTGCCGTCACCGCTTTCCCTCCTCCTGTCTTCCAGCGCCGCTGGCCTTTGATCTTTGCCTCCTCCTCTCCGGCGTGTCCTATCATGTCGCCGCAGGACGCTTCCTTTTCAGGTCGTTCGGGATCGGATCCAGATCGCCGAAGAGTTGCTGAGCACAGCAACGGTTGGGGGCGGGACAGGGTCGCGGGGTGCTGTTCTCCGTCGGTGAGCGCTGCCGGGCTCAGGGAGGCGGATTCGGTCTGCGTCCTCCGCCAGCTGGTATACCTCTATTATCCCCTCTCAGGTTGCTTTTGTTCCTGCTGGTGTGGTGCGGAGGTGGCGCAGCTGACCGGAGCGGCACGGATTCGTCAGCGACTCAGCGGGTTTGCGTCTCGACGGTGCGGAGCAATTAACAGACCTGTTTGTTATTTTTTCCCTCTTTTTCTGTTCTGTGCAGGTGGACGGCGCAGCAGCCCCGGCGTGGAGAGAGTACAGCGGCTCTGGGGTCACCGCCTCAGCAAGGGCGGGCCCACACGTGGAGGCGGCGCGCAGCGAGCACCCCCCCGCCCCCCCGGCACGGAGGTGCGACAGCGCGGGTGGGCCCTAGAGTGGCCGCGCCACGAGCTCAGACGGCGATGGAGCTGCGCTGCGGAGGACCGGACTTTCGGTGGGTGGCCCTGCGGGGCTCTGCATTTTTCGCTCCTCTGCACGCGGAGCGACCAAGCCAAGGGCGGCCCTCGCCCCTGGACGGCGGCACCCCGTCGCGGGCTGTGCCCCAACGGTGGGTGTGCGAGCGCGACACACTGGGGCTGCAAGGCCCCGGCGGCAGGCGAGTACGCGGCGAGCATGCTCACTGGCGCAGGTGGTCCTGAAGGGGTGGGCGCATGCAGGTCCTATCGCTGGCCGTTGCCGTGTGCTCCGGTTTGTGCTTCTGCGACTCCATGGCTTCTCTCTCATACTCTCTCACTCACTCACTTCCCTCTCCTCTGCCCATGGCCATGAGCAGTTGCAGGACGGTGTGTGCTCCGGCGTGCACTCCTTCTATTCCTCATGGTTTCCGTGCAGGTTGGTTGGTGATATTTTCGTTTTTCATGATCCTTCTCTAATAGTCCATCTTGGTTGTTGCCATCGCTATCAATGACATGCCTGGCAAGGTGCTGGTTGTGTGTATCGGCAAGTGAGCAGTTAGAGTAGGGGTATATACACTGATGGATGTGCTTTCTTGCTTCCCAGATATTTTGATTGGCGATTCATTTTTGAGGTACAGTTGGCTGCTTCTTCATATCTATGACCATGATAGTTTTTGTAGCTGTATAGTTTGATTCACTGAAATTGGTTGCATTTCTGGTCCCATGGGTGTGGAGGATGGTTCTAATGTTTTGGGGGCTCCTGTTATAATGGTACCTTTTAAAAAATGATGATCTTAGCAATTTAGGCTTGCTCCTTACTACATCTGTCTATTGTACAGAGAAAGGAATGCATTTTTGTAGGCCTAACCCAGCTATATATTTCCTCTCAAAATTTATTATGGATGTATAAATGACAAACAGCAGGTCAATGTGTGTGGATTTTTCATTCTAGATTAGTTTAGTTGACAATTCAGTTTTGGTTTCCATGGTTATGTTTTCCTGGTTGTATTCAGAGCAAACCTACATTTACATCTCTTTTGAGACAAGATGTTTTATATTTCCATCCTTTCTTCAGAATTCACTTCCTGGCTATGTAAACTGGCATTAGATTAGACGAGGCTGCGTGCTGAGGATTGAGGGACTGAGCATTTTGTTGCTTCAGCCGGTTTGTTACCATTTATCCACCTATCATTGACATCCAAATGTTGTTAAGTCTTCTTTGGTCTGCTCATATTCCTTGCTATGTGTGATGCAAGGTGGTCAAGGTGACCAAGGTGTACTGTGATGCAGTACTGTACTATTTGAACATCTCATCACAGTTTCGAAATAAAGCTATGTGTAGTCTGCGTATGTCTCATGTAAGATATATGTGCTATTCGTCGTAAATCTTCAGTATGATTGTCTTGTCTAAACTCTGAACATCTATCAAGCCTCCTGGTTGTATTGGTCTGAACTTCTTAGCTGGACATCTAATATCTGTGTTGCATCCACATTATAATATTTGCTTCCTATCTAATCTGCTATTGACTATTGTACTATTTAGCTCACAACTGATCTTGTCGTGTGAGGCTCTAAGCTGCGTTCTCTTTACGGTGGCCACTGCTCGCATGCATGGGCGCGCGCAAATCACTAGGCTGTCTATCTATACTATAATTGGATTCTTGTGGCAGCGTTGATTCAAGGCTTCAATGCGCCTCCCCCGCACCCGCACTATGGGAGTGATTGGTACGTTGTTGAGGGGAGCCTGGGACATCCTGGTCTCAGCCAGCCAGGCTCAGAAAATACAGCTGCGTTGGTTTGTGATTGTTTGGTTCTCGTTTCCGTCCAGTTGAGATACAAAGCGACGGTGTTTGGTTGCTCCCTCATCTCGCATGCGTGCTCTCTCATCCGGTACAGCAGGGACATGCCTCGGAGCCCGCACGAGCCTGGCTCAGTTGGAACGAAGCTCACTCCCGTTTCTCCTCAGCCAGGCCACGGGAGGAATCTTGCATCCATCGGGACAGGCTCCAGAAGACATGCAGGCTGCCAATCATGGCAAAAAGTGAAAGATGCTGTATGAACTGATGCACGGCTGGGTGGATACAAGCTACCAATCACGCCCTATGCGACGCTCGGGCGGCCAGGGTTCGATTCCTGGTGTCTGTCCCACGCTTCCCATTTTCTCCTCCTCCTCCAAAAAAATAGATATCCCTCCACCCTCAATGCCTCAACCGCTTCCACATCTTCCACCTCCCCTTCGCCTCGCACTCTCTCTCTGAGATCCGGCAGCCACATCCCCGACGACCGTGCCCACACCCCATCTCCCGACGTTGTGGAGCGCATCTAGGATGGCCTCCAGGAGCGGGAGGCCGTGGCCGGAAGAGCCGGGCCGGAGCAGCTGCCACCCTCACACTCTCGACGACGCGGCACGCGCTGCCTGCTCCACTCACTACACGAGCTGCTCTGCTTCAACGGCAGTGGGACGCGGACGCGGCGCCGTCCGTGCTTCTCGTCGCCGGGCCATCAGCGCCGCGTGCGCCCCGTCGCCATGTCGCGCCGCGCCAGCGGCGCCCGCGACCGGTGCCTGGAGCTTGGAGCGCGTCATCGCGGACCGTGCAAGGTCGGGGAGCCTCGGCCTCGACGACGCCCTCAAGCTGTTCGATGAATTGCTGCTCCACGCCAGGCCTGCCTCGGTTCGTTCTTTCAACAACCTGCTTCAAGTTGTCGCTCGTGCCCGATGCTCTTCAGCCTCCGAGCTTGCGGTCTCCCTCTTCAACCGGATGGCCTGTGCCTGCTCTAACAATGTCCCTCCAAACCTGCACACATACAGCATCCTCATTGGCTCTTTCTGCCGCATGGGCCGGCTGAAACATGGCTTCGCAACCTTTGGCCTCATCCTTAAGACGGGCTGGAGGGTGAATCAAATTGCTATCGGTCAGTTGCTCAAGGGCCTCTGTGATGCCAAGAGGGTTGACGAGGCCATGGAGATATTGCTCCGAAGAATGCCTGAGTTTGGCTTCAGGCCGGATGTGGTTTCGTACAGCACCCTTATCAAGGGTTTATGCAATGAAAAGAGAGTTGAGGAGGCACTTGAGGTGCTCGACACGATGGCAGATGATGGAGATGGAAGCTGTACACCAGATGTTGTGACATACACCACGATCATTGATGGCCTGTGCAAAGCTGAAGCAGTTGACAGGGCCGAGGGTATCTTTCAGCAGATGATTGATAAAGGTGTTAAGCCAAACATCCAGACATATACCTGTCTGGTCCATGGGTACCTCTCCGCAGGACAATGGAAAGAGGTGGTTCGAAGGCTTGAAGAAATGAACGCATGTGGTCTTAACCCAGATGTTGTTACTTATGGTTTGCTGCTGGACTATCTCTGCAAGAATGGAAAATGCACAGATGCCCGGAAGATTTTTGATTCTATGATTGGGAAGGGCATAAAACCTGATGTAACTATCTACGTCATTCTTCTTCATGGGTACGCTGCTAAAGGCGCCCTTGCTGATTTGTCTGAACTCCTAGATCTAATGGTAGAAAATGGTATTTCACCTAATCATCACATCTTCAACATAGCTTTCTATGCATTTGCTAAAAAGGCAATGATAGATGAGGCCATGCATATACTTAGCAAGATGAGGCAGCAAGGGCTGAGTCCTGATGTAGTCACTTATGGAACATTAATAGATGCACTGTGCAAGTTGGGAAGAGTGGATGATGCTGTGCTTAAATTCAATGAGATGATCAACGAAGGGGTGAGTCCTGACATTGTTGTTTTTAGCTCCCTAGTTTATGGACTCTGCACCGTTGACAGATGGGATAAGGCAGAGGAATTATTTTTTGAAATGTTGGATCAAGGAGTCTATCCTAACATCGTGTCCTTCAACACCATAATGTGTAACTTATGCAAAGAAGGACAGGTTATGGGAGCCCAAAGTCTCATTGACTCAATGGAACATGTAGGTGTGAGGCCCAATGTTATCTCATATAATACATTAATAGAAGGTCATTGCTTAGCTGGCAGAACTGATGAAGCGGCAAAGTTACTTGATGTTATGGTCTCAGTTGGCTTGAAACCTGACCTGTTCTCCTATGATACATTGCTTCATGGCTACTGCAAAGCTGGCAGGATAGATGACGGATATCGTCTTTTCCGAGAAATGTTGAGGAAGGAAGTTACGCCTGGAGCTGTGACTTACAATACTTTCCTTAATGGTTTATTCCAGACTGGGAGATTTTCTGAAGCAAAGGAACTGTACCTCAATATGATTAAAAGTGAAAAACAGTGGAACATTTGCATATATAGCACAATTCTAAATGGGCTTTGCAAAAATAATTGCATTGATGAAGCATTTGAGATGTTCCAGAGCTTGTGTTCTAAGGATCTTCAACCTGACATCATTACATTCACCATTATGATTGATGCTTTGTTCAAAGGTGGCAGAAAGAAAGATGCCATGGGGTTGTTCACTGCTATACCTGCCCATGGTTTAGTTCCAGATGTGGTGATTTATAGCTTAATGATGGAAAATCTCATAAAAGAAGGGTTGCTAGATGAGTTTGAGAATCTGTTTTTGGCAATGGAAAAGAGTGGATGCCTTCCAAACTCACGCATGCTAAATGCTATAGTTAGGAGGCTGTTGGGTCGAGGTGAGAAGTGAGATATTGAGGGCTAGGGCTTACCTCTCCAAAATTGATGAAATGAATTTCTCACTTGAGGCTTCCACTACTTCCTTGCTAATATCACTTTTCTCGAGGGAGAAATATAAGAACCATGCAAAGTCCCTACCTGAAAAGTACCATTTTCTTGATGAGCTCAACAAATGAGTATTAAGCCAAGTGGTAAATTCTCAGCTGAGTGGTTTGTCTATCTCGTGCTCTATTTGTTTGATGAAATTCTTTAGGGAAGTGTTGTGCTTGTCGGCATCCTGTTTATCTCCTGATAAAGTTATATTGTCTTCCGTTCTAGTTATATTTGCAGTGGAAATCGATTTTCAAGCTATTGCAAGCATATGTATTTCTGCCTTTTGTTGCTTAGTTTGTAAGAAATTCTTCACAGCTGGGAATTCAATCATTTGGACTTAGTAATCCTTAAGGTGAATTTTCTACACTGAGCTTTGTGTTTTCCCCGCAGTTTGCAGTATCCCTGGCCGCCCCTGAATATTTATTGTTAGCAGTGCCTTTTTCCCCACTAATAACTACCGTTAGGAGTTCTATTTTCCAGAATATTTACTGCTGGCAGCGTGTGCTGGTTGTAGTTCTATGGATCTGGTAAATCTAATATATATCATCTTCCATGGATCAAGAGATTAACAAGAAGTTCTAATGATTGCATTACTGTTTGTTTGGTATAAAATTGATAGTACTGGATGTAACAAATTTGACTTGATTTCTTCTACATTGCTTGTTGCTTAGATGTTCTCATAGATATTCACCTTATATTCTCTGTTGATGTCGAATCAGTGCCCTGTCCTCTGTTCTGGTTAGCCTTGTTAGTACTTGGTGACTTGGTGCATTTAAGCAGATGCATGTATTACCTTTTAGCACTTTTTCTTGTTCCTTAAGTCGAATGCCATATTTCATACGTGTCATATTTGGATGAAGTTGGATTATTTGATACAACTTTGAAGGCTGGGAATTGGGAACGTCCAGCAATTGATACCTCTTTCCCACAAATTCATTTTCGAACTATACTCTCTTGATTTTTATTTTTCACAGTTTATTTGTATACTAGTGTTTTCTGATGCTTTTATAGTTTTGTGGTCTATTTCCCATTACTTCTTTTTTTGTTCACTGCATTCTTCTGTTCCTATGCTTTCCCTTTTTATTAGAGGGAGCCCATGCACTACCTCTGATTCTGGTTAACTGTTGTATTTACTTTTGTGTTAGAACATCCTCCATTGGTTTGCACTTTCCTGATATCCAAGTCATCGATTCCTTGCAGTTCCATGTCTATAAAGAAAGTATTGCAATGGAAGTCCCATCATGTCTTCATTTGTGGTGTCAATACCTCTAACCATCATTCCATCATGGTTGTCTGAACTGGAGCAATTTGGTTTTATGGTGGCATCTGGAGGCTGGAGCGGGGGTTTTAGCAAAGACCTGAGGGTTTGACGTTATTTTTGTGCATGACCTTCAAATATAAGCAGACCTAGCTATCCTCAAACTCTCGGAGCATTGCTTAATAGAACTCCCTGTTAACTGCATTATATTCAAGCAGCTGATGCCACTATTGTAACAGCATCAACAAGAGAAAAAGGTAATAAGGAAAAAAAAAGGTCAAAACTGAATTCTCTGCCCTTCCCACTGAGAAATACTTTTTGGTCCCTAATGAATTGATGATTACTTGGGCTAAACTATGAGAGCAGAGTTCTGATTATTTGTTTCTATCTGTTCTGTGATGAGTTTTAAATTTTTTTCGTGCCTTTTGTGCCCCTACACTTATGTGTATCCTCTCATGAAGGCTGCCACAACAACAATAAAAGTCTGAGGAACGACCGCGAGAGCATCAGCAAGAAAAGCAGAGAAGCAGCAGTGCAGGGGCGACATGCAGCAAACTGCAGCTGCTTAGCTTGGGCTTCATCTCTGCTTGCCCGGAACCTCTCTCTGCTGACCTTCTTCATATTTCTCTGAAACTAGTGGTGGATCGATTTTAGTGGAGCACTCAAGTTTTCAGATTTCGAATCGAACACACTATCTGAACAAGTCCTTGTAAGTAAATTTTTCTTTTCTGATAAACAAGTGGGTGAAAACAATATTATTAACGCATAGTAGAGGTTAATTACTGAAACCAGCCCAATGTTCAAGACATCAGAAACGGTAACTGTCCAAATGCTGTCAGCTAAAAATCTGTTCTGAAACACACGAAACATTGAAATCCTTTGCAGTTAAAAGTTTATGCGGTGCATACAACAGGAATATGATGGGACTGCGTAAGATAGCAATCTTAACTGGTCATGTATGTGTGTTTTGTATGTCTTGATAGTACACTAGTAACAGTCCCATATTGCCACAATTCATTTCTTTTCAAGTAAACAAGAGAATGAATCATAGATGATGATGGAAGAAACCTTTTTAGTTTTTTTTTTAGATCTTGCATTCAGTTCAGATAGTGCACTGCACTGCTGGAGTAGCACTGCCACTACCAAGACATAAAACGTGGCATGTGTGCATCCCTTCCCTTTGTGTTCCATGGAACGCACATGCTGTGACTATGGCAACTAATCACCATTATATTCATGTGACTTGCAATTTGCACCCGCCGTTATATTCTTTTGAATTTTTTCAAGACACTTGCATAAGTATCCTTACCCCTTAGCTGTATAATTGTATTTATGGCGGTGACTAGATTATCTGAGATATACTCTGCATCTCTGGTCCACCTGCAGTGCGCTCTCATTAGAATTGCCTGTATCCCAATCTCTTCCTTCTGTTTTCAGATTGCCTCTGAGGGTCTAAAGCATAGAGTTCTCAGTATTGGTCTCCTTGGCTGATCCAGGATGATGAGGATCAGGCTTACAGGATGACAGGTAGCAGTTCTAGAGAGTAGAGACATCTCGTGTTTATGGGAATGCTGAGAATAAAAGTGGCTATGCGATTTTCTTTCAAGTAAAATTTTGCTCCAACTGTAGATATGGACAATGGATTTGGGGGTGGCCAAAGCACAGCGCCCTTTTATTCGTATGGTTCCTAACCCATTTCAAACCAATAAAGTTTTTAAATGGTGTAATATTGCTTTGCTGTATGTGCAGGGAACCCACCCTCCTTCCTCTCAGCTCGGTCAGCAGATGTATATATGAGACCAGTGAGTGATGAGGCAGCAAAAGATGGACATGCGACATTGCCGTGCAGTTGTGCCCTACAGGCTACAGCGGTGCAACATTACCTCAACAGGCCCAAGGAGTGCCGCAAATATGTGTCTACTTTCACCCATCTGTGTTTGTTACCCTGCCGGTTGATGCTCCCGGACATGCTGGCCTGCCTTGTGGGACCAATTCATCGAACAGCTTGAGCCTTGGCCCTTTCTGTCTCAGTCACCCTATTCGCCTTGATCCACCTACAGCCTATGAGACGCTTTCCAATCAGCTGCTCAAAAGTGACTGGCAGATGATTATGTCTGGCTCTTGCCCTATCTAATTTACTGGCCATGATCTGTGGTGTACTTTTGTTTGGACAAACCCTGGACAAATGTTGTCCTGTTAAAGTTAAAATGATCTTATGTTTAGTCCCAGTTCACTAATTAAATGTATAGATGTGGATTTGCCCACTTGTAAAACACAAGAACTCATCTTGGGGATGGACAGATTCTTCACTAGCACATAATCATTGCTACTTCTGTTATTAACATATCCTTCTTTGTTAACATAATAATATTGTTATATTTGTAGTGTTTTTGCTTCCAATAAGCTAAGTGCGGCTTGAAGGCAAGGCCACTCATGCAGTTCACCAGTCCATTTTTAAATAGAACATTGACTAATGAAAGCTTTTTTTAAGAAAAACTACTGTTTACTATATAATTACTTGAGAAGGTTAGGGAATTAGGGTGAATATAAACTGAAAAGGCTTTGACCTCGTGATTCCACTTTGCTTGTTCTTGCAGGCTTGTAGGCAGGCTCTGCTTATGTCTGCACAGACTAGAACCTATGTTCTGAACTGATGATGATTGGTCTTGTCATGGCAAAGCTTCTGGTGTCAGTGCTGTTACTAAAAATTGGGATGTTCATCCGTTGTGATTTGTGAAGATTATTAAGCTGTGTAAGTGTGAGGACATCGCGCTTAGAATAGATTGATTGCAATGTACAGTTTTTTAGGAATCAGGAGGGGCCGTGGCGCTAGCTTTATCGGCAATGACCATTGAGAAAGTCAGACATCAATGAACAGGGGGTTGGAGATACTCACTGTGCTGTACCCGAACCACTAATGTTTTTTCATTGAATCAAATACGATTTGGGCTGGTTTTGAAGCATTGGATCTTGCGGCATGCTCATGTTTTTGATTGGTCGATGGATTTTGCATAAGTACCGGTTATGGTGTTTGACAATGCTTCAGTTTTTTGGACCATCGGTTGCATAGACAAGACTATGAGGGAAGAAGACATGAAAGTACTTGAATATAATATTACATTTTTGTCATATATTTTCTATGTGTAATTGGAGAAATTGTTATAATGCCAAGTTTAAACATAATAATCCTACACTTCCGAGGAAAAAGAGGCAATTTTCTTTTGAATGAACGAAAAGAAAGACAGACTCCATTTCCCCAATACGAGTGGGGCTCCCGCAGAGAAAGAAAAAGGAAAAGGAAAAAAAAAATTGTACACAGAGGCAGAGCTGAGCAGTTGAAGGCCTGAAGCCTCGGTCCTCTGCCTCCTGCGCCCACCACCACCAGGCCATCGCGGCGTCCCGACGTTCCCGCTCCTGCGCTCACACATTCACAGCTCTCCAGGGCACAGCGCTCTCGGCGGCTCCTGGCGCACGCGAATTGGTCCGCTTCACCGATCCGGAGGCGGACGCATCGCCGTCCGCTCGTCCGTGCTTCTCGTCTCCGGGCCATACTCGCCGCGCGCGCCCCATTGGCATGACGCGCCGCGCGAGCGCCGCCCGGGACCGGTGCTTGGAGCTGGAGCGCGTCATCGCGGACCGTGCAAGGGCGGGGAGCCTCGGCCTCGACGATGCCCACAAGCTGTTCGATGAATTGCTGCCCTACGCCAGGCCCGCCTCGGTTAGTTCTTTCAACAATCTGCTCAATGTCGTCGCTCGCGCCCGATGCTCTTCAGCCTCTGAGCGCGCTGTCTCCCTCTTCAACCGGATGGCCTGTGCCTGCTCTAACAATGTTCGACCAGACATGTACACATACAGCATCCTCATTGGCTGTTTCTGCCATATGGGCCGGCTGAATCATGGCTTTGCGACCTTTGGCCTCATTCTTAGGACGGGCTGGAGGGTGAATGAAGTAGTTATCAGTCAGTTGCTCAAGGGCCTCTGTGATGCCAAGAGGGTTGATGAGGCCAGGGACATATTGGTGCGACGAATGCCTGAGTTTGGCTGCAGGCGGGATGTAATTTCCTACAGCTTGCTTCTCAAGGGTTTATGCAGTGAAAAGAGAGCTGAGGAGGCAGTTGAGCTGCTGCACATGATGGCTGATGATGGAGATGCAAGTTGCACACCAGATATTGTGTCCTACAGCATCGTCATCAATTGTTTGTTTAGAAGTGGTCAAACTGACAAAGCTTACAACCTATTCCTTGAAATGATTGATCAGGGGATTTCGCCAGATGTTGTGGCATACACCACATTGATTGATGGCCTGTGCAAAGCTCAATTAGTTGAGAGGGCCGAGGGTGCCCTTCAGCAGATGATTGATAAAGGTGTTAAACCAAGCATCCAGACATATACCTGTCTCATCCAAGGATACCTATATGCAGGACAGTGGAAAGAGGTGGTTCGAAGGCTCCACGAAATGCATGCATGTGGTCTTCACCCAGATGTTGTTACTTATGCTTTGCTGCTAGACTATCTTTGCAAGAACGGAAAATGCACAGAAGCCAGGAAGATTTTTGATTGTATGATTAGGAAGGGCATAAAGCCTGGTGTGACTATCTACGACATTCTTCTTCACGGGTATGCTGCTAAAGGTGCCCTTGCGGATTTGCGTGATCTCCTAGATCTGATGATAGAAAATGGTATTTCACC
>DXKC01016097.1:0-10555 GCA_031170775.1 Cymbopogon citratus
ACCTTGATTTGTTGCAGTGTGGAGCAAACAATTTGCTTCTGCTAGTTTGTGAACCTTGTTTGTTGTGCTATTAATAGCTCTAAATAGTATGCATAATTTGTTCTGTCCTTGGTTCGCTTTTTCTGGTTTCTTTCTTTTGTTAGGCAGTACATCTTAGTATGCACCTTTGCTGGAAGAAGAAACTTGTCTCTTTTCTTAACTGCCTCTATTATTTGTAGCCATTGTTAAAATGTTCTATTGCTCGCAGGGAATAATGCTCTTAATGTCGATGGTACAGTTGCTCAACGGGGTTGGGAAAATGTGGTGAAGCTAGTAGTTACAGCCTTGATCAAGCTCTTTTCCTTTGTCCGGCTTTTCATCTCTAGAGCTGAGAGGAGGCTTGAGAACGTCCATCGCCCTGCTTCACCAGCAGCCCCAGCAGCAGAGAAGCCAAAGCCTCGAGTCTTCAGTGATGTAGAGGTGTCCGCCTGCCTACAGCGTCTCGACAATCTCGAATCGCTGTGCAATCACCTTGCCACCAAACCGCCGGAGATCCCAGAGGACAAGGAATTCATTCTATTGGACTCATTTGAACGGATCAGATCTGTTGAAGCTGACCTTGAGAAGACCAAACGAGTAAGTTATTATTATTATGAAAATCTAGGCTCTGTGTCTCGAAAATCTAGCATTTTGCAAGTTCTGATCCTTGCCATTTCTTGTTTGATGTCAGGAGTTGAATGCAGCAGTGGCGAAGCAGAAGACATTGGTGGAGACTCTGGAATCTGTCCGGGAGTCGTCAAGAGTCAAGGTACAATATCTCTTGCAATGTTCTGAACTGAATTACTCGTTGGTTTCAGTAGTTTGCTAAGCTGAGCACCCTCTATATGCCGCAGAAGCGGATGTTCTGTTCATAGGACATGGAGCTAAACACAACCAGACCTTGTCGTCGACATTAACCAACCAACCTACCGTGAAGCTGACGCCTGAAGCTGCCATCGGCCAGAGCCATTTTTGACCTCGCCGCCACACCACCACCGCCACCGAATTCTGAGAGACAAACCAACCTTCACCAAAATGGAAGAGAAGACCGCACCACCCATGTTGCTTCCTTCCATTCCACCCTTTTTTTTGTAGCCCCCATTTGGTTGTACTCTGCTGGTTGGCGCCCCATCTGGCAACTTTTTGATTGGTGAATGCTGCGCCGGCGTGCTGGCCGGCCGCCGAGCGCCATGCCAAGTGTTGTGTTTTTTATTTCTATCTTGGCCAAGACATCCGTCGAGACAGATGGTGCTAGTTGCTGTCCGGATGGTTGGAGTCGTTCTGTACCGAGTAGTAGTACTGACCCCGTGGCTAGAGCTGGGAGGAACACAGTAGCGAGCTTGTTCTGTACATGCCACCAACTGTGATTCTGGTATTCTGCTAACACAGATTGGCATTATGTGCTGGGAATTGTTGGACCGGATTGGTTTCATGGTTTGGATCACCATTGCGACGGTGCCCTGGTTGCTCGATTGCATTGCATGTAGTCTCGCTGCGAGAACTGCTGTGTTACGGTAACAGATAACTAGAATAGGATTTGGGGGGAAACGTAGCAGAGATTTGAGGTAGAGTAGCAAGAACACGGCAGGATTCCGTGAGAACCAAGGAAGTTGGGGGCGATTCAGAGTTCGTGTTCTTCGATAGCTGTTCAATACAAGGCGGCTCAGCTTATATACGCTGGCCAACACACACACACACGAGTCAGGCTGGGCTTGCAGCGAAGCACGGCCCACACGGAAGGCCCAAGGTGCCGAGGTCATAACACTCCCCTGTCCTTGAATCACAGCTTGTCCTCAAGCTGTTGATCAGCTGACAGTATCAGCCACTAGACTCCATCAAGTGCTCCGACAGATCATGCGCATCTTCCCAGGTAGCCATATCTGGGGGCAAGGAATCCCACTGTATCAGGTACTGCTTGATGATAGAATCACCGCGTCTGACGTAGCGGCTGTCCAGCACCATTGATGGCCACATGATACGGTCAGGCTCAGAGCAAACCGAAGCTAAATCAGGGCTTACTGAAACAGCCGATGGCACATGCTGTTTGAGCTGAGAGACATGCACCACTGGGTGAATCTTGGCGTCTGGAGGAAGCTCGAGCTTGTAAGCTACCGTACCCACTCGTTGGATGATCTTGAATGGTCCATAATATCTGAAAGAGAGCTTCTGATTGGACCTGTTAGCGACTGAAGATTGCACATAGGGCTGTAGCTTCAGGAACACTGAGTCATCCACTGCAAACTCTCTCTCAGTTCTGTTTTTATCTGCTTGAGCTTTCATCCGCTGTTGAGCACGAAGCAGCTGTTGTTTGATGAGTTGAGATAGCAGCTCCCTGTCGGTGAGCCATTGCTCTAAATCAGGGATGGTACACAGCTTCAAGTTGGCAATACCCAACTGCCGAGGAGAGTAGCCGTATAGCACCTCAAATGGGGACTTGCCCAGAGCTGAGTGCATTGAAGTGTTGTACCAAAATTCCGCCACTGAAATCCACTTGTGCCACTGCTTGGGGCAAGAATGCACCGTGCATCGCAGGAAGGCCTCGACACACTGATTCAACCTCTCAATTTGGCCATCAGTTTGCGGATGATATGCTGAACTCATCATGAGCTTCGTATCAGACAGTTTGAACAGTTGCTCCCATACCGCTGCTGTGAAAACCTTGTCCCTATCTGATACTATGGTTTTTGGCGGTCCATGAAACTTATAGATATTGTTCATGAAAATTTGTGCAATCTGGAGAGCAGTGAATGGATGCTTTACCGGTATGAAGTGCCCATATTTGGTGAATTTGTCAATGACCACCAGCAAGGCATTGAACCCCTCAGAAGTAGGCAATCCCTCAATAAAATCCATGGTAATAAGTTCCCAAGCTTGTTCTGGGACAGGCAGGGGTTGCAGGAGACCTGGAGATTTTATCCTTTCAGTTTTTGCCTGTTGACATATCTGACATTGCTTGACAAAGGTTTGTACAGATTGCTTCAGGCCTGGCCAAGCAAATAGCTGCTTCACTCTCGCGTAAGTTGCACTGACTCCAGAATGACCACCCACACCACTATCATGTAATGCAATCAAGATGTGGTTCTGAGCTGTGGTGTTTGTCCCAACCCAAACTCGACCTTTGTATCTGAGAATTCCTTGAGTGAGACTGAACTTTGGGTGACTGTTAGGAGCAATGGCTAATTCGGTGATCAACTGTTTGGCCTAAGCACCCTCATTATAGCCGTCTTGTAAATTATGCATCCATGCTGGTACACACTCAGACAGAGCATGTACCTCATCAGAATGATCACACCGAGATAAGGCATCAGCCGCTGCATTGTGGGCACCCTTCTTGTATTGGATTGTATATTGCAAGTCCATGAGCTTCACTAGGGCTTTATGCTGCAATTTGGAAGATACCCTTTGCTCAGTAAGATGTTGTAAGCTCCTGTGATCTGTTCTGATAACAAAATGTTGATGTTGTAAGTAAGATCTCCATTTCTCAATTGCCAGTAAAATGGCCATGCATTCCTTCTCATATACTGACAGGGCCTGGTTTCTTGGTCCCAACGCCTTACTGAGATAGGCCACTGGGTGCTGGTTTTGCATAAGCACAGCCCCAATTCCCAGGTCACTAGCATCTGTTTCAATGATAAATTCTTGTGAGAAATCTGGCACTGCCAACACAGGTGCTTGAATCAGTTGAGCCTTGAGCAACTCAAATGCCTTATTGACCTCAGGAGACCAAACAAATGGAACATTCTTTCTTAACAACTCAGTGAGCGGTTGACTAATCATGCCATAATGCTTGATGAATTTCCTGTAGTATCCAGTGAGGCCCAAAAAACCCCTCAGTTGTTTCACATTCTTGGGTACTGGCCACTGAGTTACTGCTTTGATCTTGGAACTATCAGTAGCCACTCCAGCCTCAGAAATCACATGGCCCAAATATTCCACCGATTGCCTCGCAAATGTGCATTTGGACTGTTTGATCAAGAACTGATGCTGTTCCAGTATTGAGAATACTTGCTTTAGTAGGGCCACATGTTCCTCTACAGAATTGGAATAGATGAGAATGTCATCCATAAACACCAGCACTCCCTTTCTCAGCAGATCTGCAAATATTTCATTCATAAAGCTCTGAAAGGTAGCTGGGGCATTTGTCAGCCCAAATGGCATGACTAGGAACTCAAATGACCCATTGTGAGTTCTAAAGGCTGTCTTGTACTCCTCCCCTGCAGCCATGCAAATCTGATGATAACCAGATCTAAAGTCCAACTTGGTAAACCATTTAGAGCCAGCAAGTTCATCTAACAACTCATCGACTACTGGCATTGGATGTTTATGCTTGACAGTGATTGCATTGAGATGCCTGTAATCAATACAAAATCTCCATGTTCCATCCTTTTTTCGGACCAATAGTACTGGGGAAGCAAAGGAGCTGGTACTAGGTCTTATCACTCCCTGAGCCAACATTTATTTCAACTGTTTTTCAATCTCAGTCTTTTGAATTGGAGAGTATTTGTAAGGTCTGACTTTAACTGGTTGAGCTCCAGGTATGAGAGGAATTTTATGATCAGCAACTCTGGAGGGAGGTAGTCCTTGGGGTTCAGCAAATAGATGGTTGTACTGAGTGAGGACCTCCACCACCTGACTGGGAATATTATCTGTTGTATGAACCCCTTGGTCCGCTGAGTCAGTTATCTCCAATACCTCCAAGGTAGATACCTGCATCTGAATGCAGTGAGACACAACACCATTTTTAAGCAGACCCTTCAGTTTGGTAGCACTGACAGGGGTACAGCTGGTGGGGTTATCAACCACCCCTTGCAGCTGAATAGACTTGCCCTGAACATTGAATTGGATAGTCTTGAGCTTATAATCAATTGTCATTGGACTAAACTCCTGCAACCAATCTTCACCCAGAATCAGATCATAGCATTTCAGAGGTAGGACCTTAGCATCTGAAACAAATTCATGTCCCTGAATGAACCAATGCAGATTGTCCACCTTCTGATCACATAGCATGAGACCTCCATCGGCTGCTTTGAAGGATCTGGCCTCACAAGGTGTGGTAGATAGATTCAGTTGGTGAACCAAATTATGGCTGACAAAGGTTCCCACACTGCCAGAATCAACTAATATCAGTACCTTGTGCTTCCCAATTTGAGCCAATAATTTCAGAGTTTGCCGAAGAGGTTTCTGAACTGTGGATAGAGCTTGAACAGCCAATACCTCCTGATCATCAGCACTGGGTTCCTCTTCTTCAGTCAGATCCTCCATACTTGTGTCCACATCTAATGCATCCAACAATTCCTCCAGAACATGTAAGGACTCATGAGCCGAACAAGTGTGGTTAGGACTCCATTTCTCACCACACGTGAAGCATAGGCCGTGACGACGCCTGTAAGATTTCAGACTGCCAAGCTTGTCTTCAGAATCAGTTTTGGTGGTCTTGATGTTAATCTTGCCAGCGTCAATAGTCTTGTTCTTGTCCCCCACCACTGTTTGTCGCGCTATGCCTCTGGTGAAATCCCGCCCAGAGGACTTAGCGGAGGCAGACGCCAGTTCCTGTTCTTGAATCACGGCCAGAGCCACCGCAGTATCCACATCCTTTGGGCGATGCAAACGGATAGCTGCTCGGATATCATCACGGAGGCCAGCAACAAATCTCGTGACGAAGAATGTATCATCGAACGATGGGTTGTACATGAGTACACCATGCGCGAGCTTCTCGAACTCCTTCTGGTAGTCATGCACCGCACCGGATTGCTTCAAGCTATCCAACTGGTTGAGCAGGATCTGGTACTGGTCCTTGTCGAACTTGGCGAACACCATCTCCACCAGCTTGCTCCACTCAACAATGCGTCTGCGCCGCTGGACGGTCTGCAACCAAGCCGCTACTGCATCCGTGAAATTCAGCGTGGCGAAGCGCGTCTTCATGGATTCCTGCACGGCGTAGACCTCAAAATAGGTCTCGCATTGATCATGCCACCACCTAGGGTTAGAGCCATCGAATTTGGGGAACTCCATTTTGGGGAACGGCGGGTGGCGTGGATGTGAATCCTCGAGAGCAGGTGTAGGGAATGGAAGTGCAGCAGGAACTGGAACCGTACCGTGACCATTGTACGGCGGAAGCGCTCCGAGGAGGCTTCCGCCCACGCCGGGCCCCATGGGCATGTCAGCTCGCGACGGCGACGCAGATGTTGATGCGGCCGCGGCTGGAGCGACGTTGAGGTCGATGACCCCGGCGACCGTTGTGGCGCCCTGTGGTGGTTGCTGCACCTGCAGCGGTGGTTGTTGGGGTAGCGGATGGCGGAACTCGAGTTGCTTGAGGCAGGTCGACGTCTCGTCGATCCGAGTCGCCGCCGCCGCGGACTGCTTCAGCAGAGTCCCCATGGACTCCTCCACCGTGGTGCGCCAGGCCTCCAGCGCGCCCAACTTGTCAAGCGAAGTCTCCATCATCCCTTGGAAATCGGCGAACTGCTTCGCCATCTCCTCCAGGGAAGCCTTCAACGAATCAATCGAAGCCGCCATCTCCAATTGGTACTTCGGCGTCTTCCGCTTCGGCGCCAGCGATTCGAGCGGAAAAAATTTTCTCCCCTCAATCGACCAAGCTCCGGTACCAAATGTTACGGTAACAGATAACTAGAATAGGATTTGGGGGGAAACGTAGCAGAGATTTGAGGTAGAGTAGCAAGAACACGGCAGGATTCCGTGAGAACCAAGGAAGTTGGGGGCGATTCAGAGTTCGTGTTCTTCGATAGCTGTTCAATACAAGGCGGCTCAGCTTATATACGCTGGCCAACACACACACACACACACACACACACGAGTCAGGCTGGGCTTGCAGCGAAGCACGGCCCACACGGAAGGCCCAAGGTGCCGAGGTCATAACATGCTGCTGGTCGGCAATGGCAAAGCAAAGGCAACAAGGGCCCGTCGGCCGTATTCGTCCCGCCGACGATGCTGCGGCGCCCACCAGCGACCGCGAGGCTTTGTCGTCGGTCGGTCGGTCGGCGGTGTGGTTGGTGTAGTAGGGCCGCGCAGTCCGTGAGGAAAAAAACGGGCTCTGTGGGCCGGAATCACGGTAGGCTTACGTGACATTTTTCCGGTGATACTAATTTGCATGTAGCATTAGCCTATCGTTGACACAAAGATCAGGGTCAGATCGCCCGGGTCGCTGTAGGCTGAAGAATGCGGCGGATAACTATCATACTTATGTGGTGAAGAATGAAGAGGTTTACTGGCAAACCAACAAAAAAAAGGTAACAAAACTGACTGTCACCAAAGGGTAACATTGTTTATGTAACAAAGAATGGCCACTTTATTACGAGAAAACTAGCAAATAAGCTATTTAAGCTCTCACCTTAGATCAAGTGATGATGAAATAATAGTTATAGTTAATATATATAGTTATTAAAATGTCTGTTGTCCCATCCTAATTGATGTAATACCCTCAATTTTATATGGTGAGTAGGTTGGTCTTATTTCGCTAGAAAACCAGTATGGTATTATTATTATTATTGTGTTGTTTTATAGTTTAGATGGGATCAAAGCTAATCATTAGACTTCTTAAAATTGGTTTGGGCTTATTTTGAGTGTCAATCAAACATTCACGTCACCGCGGCGCCGCCCCTGAAAACAATTTGGCATCACCGACGGGCAGGCTAAAGCAACACGATGCTGATCGATCACCGCGTTAAGAAACCGACGACTTTGCCAACCGAGCTACGGGCTCTGCCTATGACATGGCAGCAATCCTCTCACTTTTTAGCTCTGTGTGATTAAAGGTGGATCTAGTGAATCAGTTTTTGGCCTCGAACCAATTGATAGCCGAAGAACTTGTTGCTCACTCAGTTCAGCTGCCATTCGCTTTCAGGTTTTCAACACCTCAGCCCTGCCCCATCTGTTGTTAAATTCCTTTGTTTTTTTTTAAAAAAAAACTCCTCAGCCCCAAGCCCCCAACCCTGCCAAGTCTTTTTCTAAGCGTGGGCGTGGTACTTGATGCATGCATGGTATGGCATCGATCTGTGACGAGGACGCTCTGACTGTTCTAAACTCTTCTAGATCAAGCATGGTATGGCATCGATAATGAACGACAGTGCCAAGTCTGAATGCTACTGTTCTAAACTCTTCTAGATCAAGCTTGGAACTGAAGGAGTATGAGGGATTGGTGTGACTGTCGTTCATTATCAAAAAAAAATAAATAAAAAACGATGGGGCACTGTTCTAGAATCAGACTCCTTCAGTTCCAAGCCCTCTGGTTAGAGGAAAAGTACCAGGGCCTTGTTTAGACTGTAAAAAATTCTAACATGATGAATAGTACTACTTTCGTTTTATTTGACAAATATTGTCCAATCGTAGACCAACTAGGTTCAAAAGATTCATCTTGTGATTTTCAACTAAACTGTGTAATTAGTTATTTTTTTAGCTACATTTAATGCTCCATGCAAGCGGCTAAAAATTGATATGATAGAGAGAGAGTGAAAAAACTTGAAATTTGGATGTGATCTAAACAAGGCCTAGCTATCAATTCCTATGACTTGTATTACTAGCTCGGACATGGCCTCTAAGGTAGTGCATTGTGCATGTCCTGAACCACCAATCTCACATGCTACTCTGCTTAATTGCATAATGTCACAAAGTGCAACCCGGCCTCATATGTTGTTAGGTTTGGCTTAGGGCCACAACCACAACCCTCGCGTGTTGTTAGTTGCAACGTGTGTTCGCCAGTAATCACACGTCCTCTTGTGATCCGTCAAGGCGTCAAGCTGAGCCTTCGTCCGTAACTGTCGAATTGCTCTCTCTCTCTCTTTCATTCCCGCAGAAAATTGAGGTCCAGTGACATGTGTGTGATAGTTCAGGATCATGACGCTAGGGAGAGAGAAAAAGTTGAGAATCTTTTGAGACCACGTGCAACAAGGAGCACAAGTGGTACCTCGGCCCAAGTTAGAAAGTGGAATTCCGAACTTCTATAGTACTTTCGTTTGTATTTGACAAATATTGTCCAATCATAGACTAACTAGGCTCAAAAGATTTGTCTCGTGATTTAGAACCAAATTGTGTAATTAGTTACTTTTTTTATCTATATTTAATGCTCCATACATGCGGCTAAAGATTGATGTGATGGAGAATTTCAATTTCAACCATGGGAAAGAACAAGGCCCTAGATCATTTTTTTTTCTTTTACAATGTTGGTTTGTACTCCCTCGGATAAACTATATCAGCTTTGACGAACATTATATTAAAAATATTAGCATTTATGTCTGAAAAAATTTATTATAAAAATATATATATTTCAGAATTGATCTAATGATATTTATTTTGTTTCATGAGTATTAGTATTATTTTTATATAATTTTAGTCAAAGTTAGTAATGTAACTTTTCGAGATGTGAGAATTACATATTCGATGGGACGGGGGAGTAACAACAATCTTCTAAATAATTAATAATGTGATCAAGCATGTTTAATTTGTAGCAATCCTCTGAATAAAAAACAATAACGTGAAGCCACGCAACGTCTTCTGAATGATTTTTTTTTTTAGAGTTGCTCTCCTCGCTTGCCGTGAGGTCTTCTGAATGAATTCTGATGAGGATAAAAAAGGAAGGAAAGAAAACAAACTAATAATCTAGATAGAAAAGAGAGAGAGAGAAGGAAAACCAGTGTGCGGCTAATTCCGGTGGCGGCGGCGGTAGCCATGTGGCGGCGCGCGAGCACCGAACCCATGGGCCATGGCGGCCGCTTGTAGGACTGGATTGGATAAGCATAAGCATGGGCTTCGCGAAACAACGGTCAAATATTATTGGTTTCGCACGTTTTCTGGGAACGGACTTGTATATCCATCTATCTGCAACGACGTCCCTGCTTGCTGATAATCTGATCGGCATGTGCAACAGCAACACGTGAACACGTCGTTTAGCTCCGCCTCGAGTTCAGAATTTTGATGATTATATTATATTTGGAGATATAACTAAAAGCTGTTGGAAGGGATTTTGTCACTAAAGTCATTATTCCTATGAATAACAAAAATAGAAAAAAGAGGATACACCATTTGCTCTAAGTGGGAGCAACTACAACCGACTAGGAGTATATTCGTTCTAACTGTTAGAAATAGAGATTCTGGTAAAAAAAACAACCCTTTTCATTTAGGTATTTAAAGATATGCATACTTTCATTCGAATTTCTTGTTATCTAGAGATGGAGAGCGAGAATTCACTCTCGAGAGTTCCCACAAAAAAATATAAAAAATGCTAAAGAGTAGAGTAATAAAATAAAAATAGGTTTACTTAAATGACTCTCAAAATAAGGATTTAGAGGTGAGTTTTAAAAATACTCTTGGAAATGCTCCGAGAAATGTTTCTTTTGTGTACTCTCAAACATCATAAAATCACTTGCCATTTCCTTTCTCACGCTTTTTGAAGAGAGTTTTCAATGCACTCCAGAAATGCTCCGAGATTTTTTTTTCTTTTTTCATTTCATAAAATCACTTGCCATTTTCTTTCTCGCTCTTCTTAATGAGCACCACATAGAAAGCAATATATACTACTTTTTAA